>CM017770.1:18868527-19048527 GCA_008009225.1 Acer yangbiense
GGGTCCTTCAAATCAAGCGAATGGCACAGTAGAGAGACATAAGGCGCGTTTAGTCGCAAAAGGTTATACTCAACAAGAGGGTATTGACTATGAAGAAACTTTTTCCCCTGTGGTTAGGTTTGCTTCAATACGCCTTATTCTGGCAATCATCGCACATATGGACCTAGAATTACATCAAATGGATGTAAAAACAGCATTTCTCAATGGAGAACTAGATGAAGAAATTTACATGGAACAGCCAGTAAATTTTATTTCAAAAGGCCAAGAGCACAAAGTATGTAAACTCAAAAGGTCAATATATGGCTTGAAACAATCATCTAGACAATGGTACCTATGATTCCATTAGGGTGTTATGTCTTATGGGTTCCAAATGGTTGAATAAGACCATTGTGTGTATATAAAACGAGATAAAGATAAGTATGTGTTGCTATCTTTGTATGTGGACGATATTTTATTGGCTGGAAATTCTAAAGAGTATGTGTTGGTCATTAAGAAATGGTTGTCTTCAAATTTTGAGATGAAGGACATGGGTGAGGCTGCCTATATATTAGGAGTCAAAATTACAAGAGATCGTTCGAAGAAACTACTTGCTTTGTCGCAAGAGACTTATATAAGGAAGGTTCTTGAACGATTTAATATGGTTGATTATAAGCCTATGGATACACCCATATCAAAAGGCCAGAATCTTAGTCTTGACATGTGCCCCAAAACTCCACAAGAACTTGATAGTATGAAAAACGTTCCCTATTCCAATGCTATCGGTAGTCTTATGTATGCTATGTTGTGTACTAGACCAGATATTTACTATGCGATAGGATTCGTAAGTAGATATCAATCCAATCCTAGACGGAAACATTGGATTGCCGTGAAGAGAATTTTGGCGTATTTCAAAGGTACTGCCGACTACTCCTTTTGTTACCAAGGTAGAGATTTGCGTCTCATTGGATATACAGATGCCGACTAGGGAGGCGATCTGGATGAGCGAAAGTCTACATCAGGATATGCATTCCTACTCAGTAAAGGTGCTATCTCTTGGAGTAGCAAGAAACAGACATGTATTGCACTATCAACAATGGAGGCTGAATTTGTGGCTTGTTCGATAACAGTACAAGAAGCCGTCTGGCTTAAGAGATTTTTGGAGGATCTGGATGTCTCTAAGGACATGGGAAAGCCAGTGACAGTTTACTGTGATAGTCAAGCAGCGATTGCTTACATTAAAAACTCCAAGTATCACAGTAAATCTAAACACATACACATAGAGACAAAATATAATTTTGTCAGAGACATCGTATCCAAAAAGGAAGTAATGATTCAATATATTTCAACCCATGAGATGGTAGCTGATCCTCTCACTAAAGCTGTGACTAGAGACGTCTTTGAATCACATGCTAAGTCATTAGGGTTGCGTAAATTGTAAATGATAGATTGAATCATTGTACTGAATGATATTATTATAGTTATGAATAAAATTATTTTCTATTAGAGATCTTATTAGCATGTTATATTTCATACATAAATTATTTTTATAAAAATGCCGTCAGGTTGAGACCAGCATTCTTACATGTGCGGTCGCCTCAGTTGTTTGGGAGAACAAGCTGAGATGAGACACATATATTATGCAGAATATGTAAGAAATATTCTAAAAGAAGCTGAGATATATATGAAAATGTCGCCTTGATTGTGTCAAGATGAGGTTCTTAACAAATATGCATATATTTTAGAACCGATCATGATAGACCCCACTATCATTGATACCTGATTTAGCCAGATATGAGACCTTAATGTGGCGCTAGAGAATGGTGAGCTTTTAAGAACTCAGGTTAGTTACAAGATGTGACTGAACTTAGATCTGTACAGTGAATTAAAGAAAGACATAGTCATTCTTGTTTAGAATGAAAATCACTGTAACACGTGTTTCATACCTCGTGTGCTATTTGTGACCGATGTGGAAAATGAGAGAATGAATCCCTGCTTCCTCATTGTGTAAGTTCCATTGAAGTTATATAACACTTCAAATGATGTCCTTATAACCATTCACTTTGTCTTAAAGTGACAGAATAGTGTTAGCACCTTTAGCGTGTTATTTCTATGGCTATGATAATACAGCCTATGGGGCATGTCTAAGGTAGCAGCTGTTTTGGAGACTAAGAGACTAAGATAGAATGGAAAGATTTAATACCTTTTTATCTTACTTATGTATTCACCGGCTAGCCAATTGTATTTGGAGATACAATTGTGAATACATGAAATGTGATAAAGTCAAGCATAGCTTCATGAGGGGTTAAGTATGCTTCGGACTGATAAAAAGGATTATAAAATTAAATCTAGGATACAATAATGAACAACATTATATCTCTTGTAAATAGAGAATTTGCAATTGAGATTTCGAAGCTCCTTGTTTTTACAATTGATTGTTCATAGGTCACACGGTATATTTGTCCGTATGAATACTCTTATACGATTTTATGATAATGTCATAATTATGTTCTCTCTAATGGAGCTGTGTTGGACCCACTTGTACGAGTGTGAGATGTTAGTATTAATTGGGTACACCCAAGATGGGTCCAAACCCAATTACATGGCCTTGGCCCATGAAGCCCAACCCAACACCTAATAATAATTGATGTAACAGTTATTGTAGATAAACTGCCTGTGTAGTTATTCTACTGACTCCACTAACACACTATGTGAGACAATATAGGACTAAGTCATATATAAGCAATAGTGTGTGCAAGTGAATAAGTGTGAGTGTGTGTATTACGTGAAATACAAAAAAGAGAGAAACAGTAAAGAGAGGATACTTATACTGTGTTTTGAGTTTGAGTCCCAATTTATTGGTGAATTTTACCTGACCTGTGAAACATTTAGTATTTGATCCAGAATCGAAGAAAGGTACAATTCGTGATTCTTTCTTCTTATGTTATTATATGATATATAATCATCAGTTGATTATGTTGGCTTGATTCTGTAGACAAAAGCTCGTTGCTTGTAATTTCATTAGTTGATTATGTTCGGGTTATTATGATCATACTCGTGTTCAAGCAAGAAGCAACTCTACATGCATGATGCATGTTGAAGATTTCAAAAGTTCGGTGCATAAGGTAAATAAGTGCTTTTGCACAAGTTTATTAACTTTTGAAAGAATATAGGAAAAACACACACTCACATATTCATACATTTCATTCATTGTGTCTTGAAGTGGTTTTGGTTTGAAATGTTTTAAATGATTCTTGTGTCTTCAAAGTTTTCGGTGTTTAAATGACCATAACATTTTCTACGGAGCTCCAAATTGTGTTTTGTAAATTTCTAGTGAAAGCCCACTCCAAAGCTTCCAAATTTCTATAGGAAAAATATGAAGGATGTTTGATGTGATTTCGCAATGCGTCATGTGCGCTAATAAGGTTTGCTTGTTTTTGTTTTGTTATTTTTTCTTTCTTTCTTCTTTCCTAATGTTTTGATATTTGATTTTTTGTTTATCAAGGATTCTTTATTTTTCTTAAGGGAAAGAATATTTAAACTATTTTGGACTCTAAAATTAAGGGGGTTCTATTGCTACCCATAAATGTCTTGCTACACCGAATTTCTCAAGACACCAATCATAGAAGAACAAATTACACCAAACTCCCCTAAGGTTTGCTCTTTTATACGCGGAAACAACTTTACTGTTAATTGACACTCACCTCCCCTGCCGTTAGGGTTTGACCGTTAAGTGTGAGAGCTAACTGTTAAAAATGATAAAAGACAGAAATACCCCTGATTCACCAAAAATCTAAAAGAACTAATTACACCAAACTCCTCTGAGGTTTGCTCTTTTACACACAGAAACAACTTTATTGATAATTGACACTCATTTCCTCGATCTACCGTTAGTCAAAGTTGGTCAAATTAAACCGTTGACTAATTTTGACTATCAAAACTAAGGATAGTTTAGTCATTTGAAGAATTATATATATATATATATATATATATATATATATATATATATAGCTGAATAAATATTTTAAAATGAAGATTTTTTTTAAGGTATTTTAAAATGAAGATTAAGTGGGAAAAAAAAAACTATTTTTAAAATTAAGAATTTTTTTTTTTTTTTGGAAAGAAAAATAAGATTAATTGAAAATTAAGAATAAAAAAATGAAAATTTTCATTAAAAAAAAAAAAAAAAAAAGAACTGTCAAATCTAATTTTAAAAAAAAGTTCAAATTATAAAAAAATAAATAAATAAATCTTAATATCTTTAACAATTCGTCAGTTCCACCAACAACACAAATCACAATCCCTTCATA
This sequence comes from Acer yangbiense, assembly GCA_008009225.1. Classification (NCBI taxonomy): domain Eukaryota; kingdom Viridiplantae; phylum Streptophyta; class Magnoliopsida; order Sapindales; family Sapindaceae; genus Acer; species Acer yangbiense. Next base: position 18,872,814 of record CM017770.1, read on the forward strand.
ATTTGTTCAATCTCCTCCATGGGAGATTTAAATTTTTTTTTCTATTTATTAAAAAACTTAAAATTTTTAATTCTTTTTCTTTGAAAAAAAATATATTTTTCTTATTTATAAATAAATTTTTAGCTTTTTTCCTTTTAAATTTTTTTTGAACAAATTGCACCAAATTAGGAAGGGATTGTGATTTGTGTTGTTGGTGGAACTGGCGATCTGGCTCCATTTTGGGAAGAAATCTAGCTCAATCTCTTGTGGAGGAGATCAAAGAAATTAGGAAGGAATTGTGATTTATGTTGTTAGTGAAACTGGTGAAATGTTAAACGCATTACGATTTTTTTTTTGTTAATTTGAATTTCATTTAAATTATATTGGACTATTAAAGGCATTAAGATTTTTTTTAATTCTTTTTTTAATAAAAAATTTCGTTCCTTTTATTTTTAATTCTTAATTTTCAATTAATCTTATTTTTCTTTCCAAAAAAATAATCTTAATTTTAAAAACAGATTTTTTTTTTCACTTAATCTTCATTTTAAAATACCATAAAAAAACTTCATTTAAAAATATTTAATCAAATTTTCAAATATATATATATATATATATATATATATATATATTAAAATGCTTCAAATGACTAAACTATCCTTAGTTTTGATCATCAAAATTGGTCTACGGTTTAATTTGACAAACATTGACTAATGGTAGAGGAGGTGAATGTCAATTATCAATAAAGTTGTTTGTGTGTGTAAAAGAGCAAATCTCAAGGGAGTTTGGTGTAATTAGTTCTTTTAGATTTTTGGTTAATCAGGGGTATTTATGTCTTTTATGATTTTTTAACTGTCAACTCTCACACTTAACGGTCAAACCCTAACGGTAAGAGAGATGGGTGTCAATTAATGGCAAAATTGTTTCCGTGTGTAAAAGAGTAAACCTCAGGGGAGTTTGGTGTAATTTGTTCATCATAGAAATTTAAAGGGAAAATATCATTTTAGTCCCTACTGTTTACCCTATTATCCATTTGGGTCCTCGTCGTTCCAGTATTGGTTATCTTAGTCCTTCTGTAACGTTTTCTGTTAAAATCAGACCACCTGACATGGTCAGATGGTCAAATGACCGTTATACCCCTAATAATGGTTGAATTGGCTGTAAAGACAATATCACCCTTATAATAAATATTTAAATTATTAAAAAATAACAAAAATTTAAAATTAACAACAACAAAAAAAATGAATCAGACAACACAACACCCAGACTTCATCAAAATTCATCCCCAAACACAAAAAAAATCCACATCCTAGTTCATCATCTTCATCAATCTCAAACAACACCTCCAATATCAATTTGACCACACTAGAAAACTAAAAACCCATCTTAAAAAAAAAAAATCGAAATACAAATCAAGCATTCAAACCCAAAAAAAAAAAAAAAAAATCAAAACATCATCTAACATCTCCATCTGCAACATCATCGTCTTCAACATTCAAACCAAACCAAACCCATCCCAAAAAATCCAAACCCAAACCCACCCTTGCCATTCCACATCGATGCTTCCTGCAGCTCCTCTGCCAACCCTCCGCAACCTCCTCCTCTTCCTCTTCCACCTCGACGACCCACAACTCGCGGATCTAGAAAAATAGCAATCGTCAGAGAGATTGATCGACTGCAGCAATAGCAGTAGTCGTAGCAAGGAGAGAGAGATCGACGGAGAGCGGCGGAGGCAAAGGAGTTAGGTCTGGTTTCTCGGGTTTTCGGGTCCAAAGAAGAATTGGAGGAGGGTGTGAGAGTTGTTGTTGAGGGTAAATTTCGACCTTTAGCTTTTACTTTACAATTTTAAATGCTAAATTTCGACCTTTATCGATGATGAGGAAGATGACGGTCGATGATGAAGATGATGGTTTGGTGAATTGGTGGTGGTCAGGGTTTGAAGGGTTGATGATGGTGGTTTGGTGGCTAGAGATTTAGGATTTAAGGGTGGTGGTGGATGGTGGCTATGTGTGATTGGGGTTTAAATTTAATTTAGGGTTTGGGGGTGGTGTGGATTGTGGCTGCGTGTGATGGTGGGGAAGAAGATGATTAGTTTTTTAATTATTTATTTATTTATTTATTCATTCATTTTTAATTTCTGTTTTTAAACTTTATTTTTGAAAATAAAAGTTTAATTTCTGGGTTGGATTTTTTAATTTCTTATTATTTAATTTAATTTAAATTTATTAAATTAGTTTTTTAATTAGTTTTTTTAATTTTAATTCATTTAATAATAATTATTATTAGTATTTTAATTTTTTTTTTATATTTTTTAATTTTATATATTTATTGTTTAATTCCTTAAAAAATACTTATTATTTAATTTAATATTATTTATTAATTTATTATTGAATATTAGTTTTTTTTAATTAAATAAATTATTATTAATTGTTTTTAATTTTTTATTATTTAAATTAATTATTTTATTAACTTGATTAAGTACTTAACGATCCATTTACCAATATACCCTCATTTGTTTAACGGAACCCTAACAGAACCTGACATTAGGGACCAAAAAAAACGATTAAAGTGAACGACGGGGACCTACATGGCCAATACTAGAACGATGAGGATCCAAATGGATAATAGGGTAAACAGTAGGGACTAAAATGATATTTTCCCAAATTTAAAACTCAATAATTTTCTCTATACACTTCCCAAAATTTAAAAAATAACCCTATTTCTTTTCATATTAACTAATCTCTTTTAATCATTTTTTTTTTCCTTTTGTTTTTTTGTTTTTTAATTTTTTAATATTCTTGTTTTCTTTAATCTCTCATTTCTCTTTATTGAATCTCATCCTATAAGTTAATAATGTCTTCCAATGCGATTCTACCATCTTAATTTCATATTTGCTTGATAATATATATTTGAGTAATAAACACGTATCCTCATGTAGTCACTTATACATCAGTAATTGTAGAAACAATAACGAATATGTATAAACGATCATATTGACTTTTATTATAGGTACGTTTTGGATTTCTATATTTTTCGTCAGGGTCATTGCAGTGCAATCTATCACTTTGTTTTGTTCCCAAGAAATCCACCTTAAAGGAGGGAAAAGAAAGATCATACAAACAAACATAATAGAATGGATTTATGGCAAACATTGAAGCTTTGCTTCAGGGGCGAAACTAAAATCTTTTTTTCCAGATAGGCTGCTGTAACAATTTGTTTGATAGATAAAATATTATATTTTATACTATTAAACAATATTTATCATTTTGTTGGCAAATTTCAGCCAAACAAAAGAATTTTCATTAATTTAAAAAAAAAAAAAAAACACACCTAATTGAGTTTTATCCATCACCTCCGAGATGGATAAGGTGGAAGATTTATTGAAGTTACTGGAGAATATGTTTTCCAAACTGCATAGGTTATTTACGATTTTGAGTACTACTGAATGAAGATAAAACAATTCCCCGATATCGACTGTTGGGTAAGAAGAATATCATGAGTTTATTTTATTTGGGTATAAAAGTAATTTTGTTATAGATTATTTTATTAATAAAATATTTTAAGAAAAAATAGGTGTGGCGAGACATTTTATGGGTGGCAATAGAGCCACCTAAAAATTAATTCTTATATTTATACAAAATAGAACTCTAGAAGGAACAAGAGTTTTAGGAATTTCCTAATTCCTAGAAATACTCACTTTTGGAAAACCTATTTTGCACCGGTACTTATTATTCACCTGTTTAGAAACTACGATCTTATTCTTCAAAATTCGACTACAAGCCATGATGTTAGATGAAGGGTTCACTACAAACCAGTAAACAATGCCTTAATCAGAAACCTAATATCGAAATGGAAGAAGCTATGAATGCTGTTTATAAGGATAGCGAAGCTCCCGTGTAATGAAAAATCTCATCAATTGAAATAATCATTAGGCAAAAGAGTGCTAGCTACCACATGTGCCAATGATGCAAAATTCCTAATTACTCTCAAAAGGGTTGTTGGCTTCAAAAGAAGAAGGAAATTTGCAAACGAAAACGACAAAGAATATTTACTCTTTTCATGCATAAATGCGGAAGATGAATAAAAAATTATATGGTTCGTGAAATCTTTATGGAGCTTAATTAAAGTGTACGTGTCTTCTCAAGTGAAACTCGGGGATGATAATTTTCAAAGAGTTGAAGGAAAATGCATCGTTATTGTCTACAATAAAGATTGTGAGATGTCTCACAATAAAGTTTTCTCTTGTCTTGCCACTTGCACAGGCAACAAATCTCATTAAGTCATAAGAAATGAACTCATGAAAAAGTCCAGCACCTGTCCTTTCAAAATCTCATCCAAAATGTCCTTAAAGAAATGAACAATCTTCAAGTGCATGTGTATATTTTCATGCAAGTCACAAAAAGAAAAACTTGCAATTGTGAACGAAATAAAGAAATTGCATTTGAAAGATGACATCAAAGAAGCGAAGTGAAGTTGCCAAGTTGAGAATAATTCTACGGGACTTTGAAATTAAATGAAATTACATCCACAACTTGGTGAAAAACACTGACTTTCGTCCTTCTTGATACAATATGCCGAGAAAATTTTGAAGCCATTCAAGGGTGATTCTCTTCTCAAGAAGATCAAGTTGGACCTGGTTTAAGGGAGACAATGTATGAATTAAACCAAACCCAGTTTAAGCAAGATTATAATTTTTAATGTTAATCAAGTTAGATTCCCTAGTCCAAGTTAAATAAAAGGTTGTCTAAATCCTAAAAGGATTTAATGTCTGAATACATATATATACAGATTTTCTATTATCAGTTCGTCCTGACAATAAATATATCAGGACGAAGAATGTAGACCACTAGATTTACATACTTTGACTCAAAGTGTATGCACTTGTCAAAACTTCTCCATAATCTGTGGTCCACATTCTTCATCTTGATATATTTATTGTCAGGATGAACTGACAATAGAAATGCTATATATATATAAATTGTTACTAATCAAGTCATCTTAAAAGAAATCAAGAAAAATAAAGAAACCATCGCATCAGAGATTACAAATTATATTTGAATTATTACAATATGCTTATAGTATCCTATTGTTTTAAGGGTATGGCTACATTGTTGGGAGATTAAATCCCAATAACATTATTGAAATTTTATTACAAGATTCTTCCAGTATTTGGTTGACATGTGGAAACCAAACACTTTAAAAAGATGAGTAATTGGTTATAACAAGTTAACAAGTTACTTTCAAATTATTTTATGGGATAATTACCTCGGTGGCCATCGAATTGATGGTATACTATCAAAATGGCAACTAGATTGGAAAGTTGTTTCAAAATGGTCATTTTTGAGGATTGGACTATTTTTTATGGGATTAGATTAGACTAGATTGGACTGGACTAAATTATTACTGTGATGTGTTTGGTACAGTACGGAATGGACTAAAATAATACTGTCTCTTGTTTGGTATGACGTAGGATTGGATAAAATAATAATTGTCTTTTGTGAGAGATTAGTATAAAATTATATAAAATTAATTTTTAAATAAATAAAATCATTTAAAATCAATTCAAAGAAAAGAAAAATAAAATTATTTTAAATTAAATTTGGTTCGCCAAAAATGGCCATTTTGGAACAACTTTCTAATCTAGTGGCTGTTTTGATAGTGGGTCATCAATTCGATGACCACTGGGGTAATTATCCCTTGTTTTATTATAAAAATGTAATAATCTAATTTAATTTAATTTAAATAATTGTGTTAAATAATTTTAAATGATAATTAGATAAGGATTATACATATCCTCACAATAATCTTTTGTGATTTAAATAAATATATGATATTTTTTTTATTATTTGAATTTGTATTTAATCTAATTAAACATTTATAATATAACATATTTAAAATAGTCAAAAAAAAAATTTAACTATTATTATTTTTAGCAAATAATAATATATATTGTTTAATTTTTAAAATATTTTTGATGTATTATATTTTGAAATTAATACTTATTTGAGTTAATTATATAAAATATTTGTAACATAATAATTTTTGAATTAAAATTTCATTTTAAATGTTTATAATTATTTTTATTGTTTTTTTATATGATAAACTACTACAATCTAACAAATTTTGGATAAAAAGTTATAATTTAGATGTGTGTGGTAATTAAAAAAAAAAAATCAAATTTGTAACAAATTTTAAGTGATATATAACAATAAAGTCGTAGATCGTAACAACTTTACCATATCATGTAACAACTTGGTTTATATGGGTAACAAAATATATGTGTTTTGTAACAAATTTCACGTAGAAAGTTGTAATTAAAATATTTGTGGTAACAATTTCACATTGGTTTGATGTGTAATGAAAATGTTGTAAGTTGTAACAACGTTGTCATATCATATAACAACTCATTTTATATGGGTAACAAAATATTCGTACTATGTAATAAGTTTTACATAAAAAAAAAATGGAAAAAATTCATTTCTAACCGTTTGAAACATCGAGTAATTGTTTATAACCTACTTTCAAATTTTAATTGTTTATAACCTATTTTTTTACGTAATTACTGTAATGCCCCTATATAAAAGCATCCGTTAAAAAAAAAAAAAAAAAAAAAAAAAAAAAAAAAAAAAAAAAAAACTACTCTCCGATACTTAGTCAAATTCACTGAATCACTAAATCACGGAATCACTGACATAGCCAAATTAGCTCCATTAGTGATTTCTTCTTAACACCATCATAACAAATCAGTTATAAAATGTATCAATTAAAAAAAAAAAATATTACTCTGACAAGCCTCTCTTGTTGACAACACAAGGATATCCTTGAACTCCTCCAAAATTTTGATTAATAACAATCAAAGCTCTTCTGTCGTGCCCAAATTTCCTGCCACCCATTTCTTGTCCTCTTTTCAATCCAAAAAAAAAAAAAAAAAAAAAAAAATAGAACCCATGTCAGATCCTGGATTCTAATAAGCTATTTCAAGTTTGAATCTGTAAATAAACTCAACTCATACAAAAAGTTCAATTTTTGTATACCTTGAAAATTGGTGGGTTTGGTGATATTATGATTGTTCTCATCAGACATCACAACCATTCTGTTCATTGTATTTTTCCAGGAAAACAATCACAATCACTTCACACCTAGAAAAATAAATCCAAATATAAACCCACCCTTCAATGAACTTTTAAAACAAACCCACCCCCCCCCCCCCCCCCCCCCCCCCCCCCCAAAAAAAAAAAAAAAAAAAAAAAAAAAAAAAAAAAAAAATCTAAACTAACAACATTTAAAGAAGAAAAAATACAGACAGAGAAATAAAAGGGTGTGTTATCTGAGAGAGAGAGAAAGAGAGAGAGAGAGAGAGATGAAGAAATTGGTGATGGAGGAAAGAGGAGGAAGTGTAAGAGAAAGAAGGAAAGCATAGTACATATCTCGTGGAAGAGAAGAAGAATAAAGGGAAAATATTAAAAAATTTTAAAAATTATGTTAGTGGGGGTAATTCTATAATTTTGGTTAGGGATCGAAAGAATTTATTACAAACTAATTATAAACAATTAAAATATGAAACAAGGCTAAAAACAATTTCCCCATAATCTATTTGGTTATATTTGGCAATTTTCTCTACAAAAAATTAGGTAAAATGTATGTGGTAACGATTTAATATTGTAACAAATCTAACATGATGTATAACAATAAAGTTGTAGGTTGTAACAACTTTGACGTAGCATGTAACAACTCGATTTATATGGTAACAAAATATATGTGTTTTGTAACAAGTTTTACGTAGAAAGTTGTAGTTAAAATGTTTGTGGTAACAATTTCACGTTGGTTTGATATGTAACGAAAAAGTTGTAAGTTGTAACAATATTGTCGTATCATGTAACAATTCATTTTATATGGGTAACAAAATATCTGTACTATGTAACAAGTTTTACATTAAAAAAAATTAAGTAAGATTATGTGGTAATAATTTAATGTTATAACAAATCTGACATGATATGTAACAATAAAGTTGTAGGTTGTAACAACTTTGACATAGCATGTAACAACTCGATTTATATGGGTAACAAAATATATGTGTTTTGTAACAAGTTTCACATAAAAAGTTGTAGTTAAAATGTTTGTGGTAACAATTTCAAGCTGGTTTGATGTGTAACAAAAAAGTTGTAAGTTGTAATAACGTTGTCGTATCATGTAACAACTCATTTTATATGGGTAATAACATATCCGTACTATGTAATAAGTTTTATATAAAAAAAAAAAAAAAAAATTAGGTAAGATGTATGTGGTAATGATTTAATGTTGTAACAAATCTGATATGATGTGTAACAATAGAGTTGTAGGTTGTAACAACTTTGACGTAGCATGTAACAACTCGATTTATATAAGTAACAAAATATATGTGTTTTGTAACAAGTTTCACGTAGAAAGTTGTAGTTAGAATGTTTGTGGTAATAATTTCACGTTGGTTTGATGTGTAACAAAAAAGTTGTAAGTTGTAACAACGTTGACTTAAAAAAATTATCCCATGAAAAATCCATTATAAATTTAGAACTCATATATTTTGAAATATAGATGGACAAAGTACCTTTTTTTTAAGCCACATATAGTGAGAGAAAAATAATGAATATTCTCCAATAAATTTGTGAGCAAGCACAACCTTCTTGACTCTCTTTAGGATTCTAAAGTAGGGTGAAGATGCAAATTTGGCATGGGTTCCTTTAGAATAATAATAATAATAATAATAATAATAATAATAATAATAATAAAGGATGAAGATGAAAGAATTGTGAAGACAATCTGGTTTAGGGTTCCATTAATTTGATGGTTTTCTTTTTTATTATCTTTTTTCATAATGTTAAAATCGGATATATACATTTTTTTTTTAAATCCTTTTTCTTTTCTTTTTTTAAGTAATTTAAATCCTTTTTAAAAAAAATATTTAAATCCTTTATCACTGGATATAATTTCTTATCTCTTATTATTATTAATTATTTGAAAAAGAAAAAAGAAAAAAAAAAAAAGAAACCGGTTGAAAAGGTTTTAAGTTTTTACTGTAATAAAATACATTAATTTTAAATTTTAATAACATCCATTGAATTTGCTTTTATCCAATCCAATGATAGTTATTAAGTCCAATAACGTTATTGGACCAGTAAGGTAGTATAACCCTTGTTTCAATGGAATGCTTTCAAATCAAAACAAACAGCTTCTCTTAGAAATTATTGCATCCATCACCTTTCCGGTCAATTCTTTCACTTGTTATTCGTGAATCGTGAATGTGATCCAACCAAAGCCTCTATTATTTGTTTATTATTATATATGAAATGTTTTGTCTCGCACTTTTGTCTTTTGTCTTTTTGTGAATTGTAGTGTAAAGAATATTTTTTTGGATTAAAATAAAAAACTCCTCCAATATTTCAACTATTATTAGATATCTAGAAAAGATGTTTCTATTCCAAAACCACCTCTGAAATTTAACACCGTTTCTGTTTTATTGACTTTTGTTTTACTGTGAAAAAGACTGTTACACCATTTACATGGAAAAGGAATTATGCCCTTTATATTGAAAAGTCTGTTATCAATGAAAAATAAAACTATAAAAAAAATATTCTTACCACATTATATTTGTAATCTATGAATAATTGTTTATACAAACCATAATTCCAATGTAAATTAAAATTAGCAAGATAACAAACAAAGTAGACATAGCAAATAATATGGAGATGAGATGATAATCTTCACCTATATAACTAGAGTAAAAATAAATTTTGAAAGATTAATTTGAAAAAATAGATAATTTGAAAATAAATTAAAAATTAAAAAAGAAAGACAATTGAAACAGAGACCATGGATATCTCAAAGGCATGGTGAACTTTCACTTGAAGAAGATCATCCCTAAGTAATATATGCTCCTCAAGTGAAAGTTTAATATGCCATGTGAAAAGAGTATCAATTAATACTATGGCAAATCAAGTGGGTGAATAGGTTTTCAACTAATTTGTGTAATTATTACAAGTTTAAACCCAAATAAAACACTCAACAACATATAAAATAAACAAGAAAGAGAAGAGGAAAGAGACACGATTTACATGTGAAAACACAAACTAGGGAAAAATCACGGACCAAAATGTCACTAAATTCATTAGTTGATAGTTTGTTTATATCCATACCTAGGATTATAACTCAAAACTATCTACCTCATGCCTTTTACTAGTAGTCTTTAACTTCGTTGCTCGTAGAAGTACGGTCTTCACAAGTCTTCTTTCTTTGCTCACGAAAGTACAATCTTCGTAAGACCTCATCCTCTTAATTCTCGAACCCCTCAAGAATCCAATCTCTACTCACTCTAGAAAATGATCTAAGTGTTCATGTATGTATGCATGAACAAGAAAATATTTTCGTAATTTAAGGGTATTGATATAGATATAGGGTGTAATATCTTTTCCATAAAATATTTGTAAACATCTGCGATATTTCTGTAAAATATCTATATCAGTGAACTTGGAGTGTATTTTTACATAATATCTTAGAAATATCCGAAAACTATCCATGATATTTTTGTGAAATATCCATGATATTCCAGTTAATGTAAAATGAAAAATTGATAATATTCTCTAATGTTTTTATATACTTTTTTGTTTATTTATTTTTTAATTTGATGTAATATATTTCTATGATATCGAAATTGAGTACGAAATGAAAATAAAATAAAATTTGCAAACTATTCAAAAATCAAAGGTAAAGTTATAAATTGTAATTTTATAATATGCCTATACCAAAAACAAAATTGCAAGAAAACCATTCAAATTCTATAACATGGTATCGATATTGTATGAATCAAGATGATTTTGAATCACACAAGTCTTCCTTTTGATATTAAAATTTATATGGCTTGTACGATGCAAACTATTAGAGAATGAAGTTTTAATTGAAGATTTTCAATTCTATACTGCTCGTATGTGCATTATATTCATATTTAGACCATATAGATGTTACATATTATGTCCTTGAAAAAAAAATGTGTGTGTGTGTGTGTGTTTTTGTTTTTTTGTTTTTTTTTTTTTTGTTTTTTTTTTGTTTAGACTATTGATTATTTTAATCATTTAAAAAGTTTCATTAATTTTTTTTTTTTATGTTTTTAGTAAAATTTATGTACTATTAATAAATTTTATGTCAATATCCATTGATATAGATATTTCCACTAAATCATAGTGCCGATATATCCGTCGATATGGATATTTTCATCCTTATAAACTAGCCTCAAAAGCTCTCTAAGACACTCACACAAGAATGAACTTTGAGAACAATGTGAGCATACAATAATGCAATGATCTTCACACCTTAAAATAACGAGAGAGTTCACTATTTATATGTTGTAAAGACCTAAAATAAACCTAGCAAGAATTAGGCATTCTTTTACACGAGGGTTTAGGAAAACCAATTTTGGAATGACATTTATTTCCTAAATTGAAATAGGATACAAAAAGAGACTTTCTAAAAACCAAAGATTAAAATTAACTCAAACAAGTATTTGATGAAAACACTTTGAAAAAAATATGAAAACCAATTTTGGAAAGTTAAAAATAAAAGGGAAGTCAAACATACATAAAACGACCGAGATATAGCGAAAAGAAATTTTTCGGGCGAGGAAGATACAAGTGCATCACCACTGGTAGCGGTGGGATGTCGTTGCCAGCGACAACCTCTATCCTCACCTTAGCTAGCGGTGGCCTCTGCCACAACTGGTAGTAGCTATTCGTTCTCTTTTAAAAAGCTAGCTTGTTTTGCAGTTCACTTTTAACTCTTCGAAACTCATCCAAGCGATGTTCAATAAATTTGTGTAATATACTGTTGGTTATGGTGACAAACAATCACATTTTCATGTAGTTAAAAATGAAGCTCTAATGTTTAAAAGAGACTAGTTTTTATTTCCTCCCTAATTTGTATTAATGATTTTTTTTTTTAACGGACATCATTATTCATTGCGTAAATTGCACAAACCTCCCTCAAGTTTAGGTATAATTATAACTGGATGAATTGTTTGCTCAAAATTGTATAAACCTCCCTCCATTTTTAGTGATTGACTTATTTCTATGACAAACCACATTGGGTTGATATTGTAAGGGTAGATTAGGTGTTCGTATGCACATCATTTATATTAGTTAGTGTGTGTTTTTGACCACTTGAGAATGTCATTTCTCTTCTCTTCAATGTGGTGTGCATTGCATCTCGCAAATCCTTCAAAGGGATTTGTGCAAGTTCATGAAATGCGAGATAAAGTCGCACTTTACAACTCACAATGACCTCCAGTAACTTTTTTGTGACTTTGGATGTGCAAGAAGAAGTCGCATTTTGGTTCTTGTTGTGCGAAATCTTATTATGTGAAATGAAGTCGCACTTGCAACACGCAATGAACTCCAGGAACTTCTATGACTTCATAAATGCGAGACAAAGTCGCATTTGGAGCTCGCACTTTGAGCGTTAGGGCTAAAACGACGTAGTTTCATCTAGTGCACTATAAATAAATCATTAACTTCACCATGCCATTTTCAAAACTTCAAAAATCCAATCTTTAGAGTGAGAGTGAAGTTTTCTAGTGCGAGAAGCTCTAAGAAAGCTTCTTTAACACTCAATCCCCAAATCCAAGTTCATTTAAAACTTCATTTAGCATCATCAAGCATGGTTCTTCATCAAATGTTCACTTGGTAGGTCATAACAAACATCTCATCTCATTTATTGTTCTACTTGTCCAAGACTTCATTTTTATTGCATGTTTATTGCAAAAACTTCATCTTTATTGCATATCTTGTGAAGTTGATTGGGGTTAGCTAATAACTAGATTGTTAGATTTACATTCTCTACATCTAGTTAAGCATTTTGTGTGTTTGTCTAGCACATACTTGCATTGAGCATTTATACATGTTCACTTAGACATTAATTCTCTTCTAAGAGTCCAAGTCTTGTGGCTACTTGTGATAGATAGTTGTACAAGCAAGTGTTAAAAGTCACTATGAAAGGCCTGCAGGTAGATAGGTTTAAGTTATGATCCTTAAGAAGCGTGACTAGATTGTCAACTTAGGATGTAATTAAACTATCATATAGTGGATTTCTGTGACTAAGTGACTAGTCCTGAGAGTTTTTCCCAGTTGGAGGGTTTCCCACGTAAAAATTAAGTGTCTTTTACTTTTTGCGTTATTTACTTGATTTTATTGTTATTGTTGGCTGTTGTTATTTTAATCTTGACTAATCAAAAAATTAGTAACTAAATCGATTTACAACTCATTCACCCCATATATGTTGTTTAGACACATTTTAGATAGTTTCACTCCTTCGAGTCAATTGACTTCTATCAAACATACAGATTGACTAACCTTTTGGTCCAAAATAACTAAAATATATACTACTTTAACTCTTTCGTCCATATTTTTTAACGGTAGAGGTTAGATCTCCTCCATCTAATGGTGAAGGAAATCTGATCTCTACAATCTGTTTTTTTATTGAATTATTATTTACAATAATAAATAATGTTATTTGTCTTATTTGATATATGGAAAGGATGATTTTACCTCTTAGTCGTAAAAAGTTAACAGAAGACAACTAATAGCAGAGAGGTTTGTGTAATTTTGGACAAAAATTCATCCATATACAATTAGGTCTAAAATCGAGGGAGGGTTGTGCAATTTCCCTATATTAAGAAGACCTTCTTTTCTTTTCATATTCTTTTCTGATGTATTTTTTTTCTTGAAAGAGTTTTTCTAATGCATCTTATAGACTTAGGCCATGTTTGTTACATGGGATGTGATGTGATAAGATTAAAAATAGTTCAATTCATATATTTGTTGCTTATATGAGATGTGATTTTTTTAATCTCATGCAAACCACTTATCCCACATTGGCGGGATTAATTAGTCCCACCACTACATACTTTTTTGTTTTCTCTTTTCAATTTTTTTTTTTATGTAATTAAAATATAAATATTTTTTAATAATTAATATAATATTTTATTTAAAACATTTTAAAAATAACAAACTTCAATATTAACAAATAAAAATAACTATTATTTTGTTTAAAATATTTTTAAATAAACAATTTAAATATTTTTTTTCAAAATTTAATTTAAAGAATTATTTTAACCGGTTCAATTCTATGTAACTATTTTATCTTGGTGAGATGGGGCTATTTAGTCCCATATTTAAAAAAAAAAAAAAAAAAATTCTTCTTCACTTATTTTTTTAATTATAAAATTTTATATTTATTTAATATATCATATTATAATGTTTAAAAATAATAATTACAAAATTTTATTTTCTTTAATATTAATTTGAAATATTTTTTATAAATTAAATAATTGATTTATTTAAAAATAATTTTATTTTATTTTATTTTATGTTAATCAATTTCACATTGTATTAAATATATGATAAAATTATTTTTTATCAAATCTCATACTACACCTAAGAGCATCTCTAATACAACAATGGATTGTGAAAAAACTATATGTCAAATAGGACAAATAGACATTGTGTTTAAATATGTCTCTCCAATTGAAAATTTTGTAAATATGAGAAAAGGAAAAGGAGATACGTGTAGGAGGAATGTTAAGAAAAGAATTCAGTATATTTCTGTATATGATTCATGTACATTCTCTTGTTATATATAGCCCTAGCTGTGTAAACTAAATAGGAAAACAATCAATTCTAACTGATTCTAATTGAACAATGCGAATCAATTAGTACTGATTAATGGTAGATTGGTCAACATGACTCACATGGAAAGGAAATAATGGTGAGTATTTGTTTCCTATTTTAACACTCCCCTTCAAGTTGGAAAGTGGATGTCAAGAACTCCCAGCTTGCCAAGTAAGAAATGAAAAACAACTTGTCCCAATGGCTTAGTGAATATGTCTACAATTTGTTTCCCACTTTCTATGAAGATGGTTTTGAGTTCTCCACTTTGTATTCGATCACAGACTGTATGGCAATCTATCTCAATGTGTTTCGTTCTCTCATGAAAAACAGGGTTGGCCGAGATATAGATTGCTGCTTGATTGTCATAAAAAAAGTTGAGTTGGTTCCGGATGAGAAACCTGAAAATCTCGCAATAAATACCGTAGCCAAGTTAATTCGCAAGTGGTCAATGCCATGGACCTATATTCGAACTCGGCTGAAGATCGAGATACCGTGACTTGCTTCTTACTTTTCCATGAAATGAGAGAGTTTCCAAGGAAAACGCAATAGCCTGTGACGGATCGCCATGTGTTTGGACAACCTCCCCAATCTGCATCACAAAAACCTATCAATTATAGCTTGTCATGTGAAGGAAATAAGAGACCCTAGCCTGGAGCATTTTTCAAGTAGCGCAGCACACGATGAACAGCTTCAAGGTGTGGTTTTCTTGGTTCTTGCATGAATTGGCTAAGCGTATTGACTGAGTATGTGATCTCCGGTCTTGTGATGGTAAGGTAAATCAATTTTCCAATCAACATTCAAAAGTAAGTCGGATCATTAAGTAACTCCCCCTCATTCGAAACAAGTTTTAGGTTCTGCTCCATTGGAAATCTTGCAGGTTTGGCACCTAGTAGACCGACTGTCTCAAGTATGTCAAGTGTATACTTTCGTTGGTTGATGGAAATTCCTTCTTCAGAACGAGCTACCTCAATTCCAAGGAAGTATTTCAAGGGTCCAAGATCTTTAATTCGAAAACAACTGCCCAAAAAATCCTTTACATTTTGAATTGTCTTTGTAAGGATTCCCTTTTGTTGATTGGCTTATTTCGTGGTCAAACCACATGTTGGGGTTTGGTTGTAAGGGTAGTCTAGGTCATTAAGGTTGAAGATCAAAGACCATTTCCAAGACCTCAAGAGGACAAGCACCAAAGGTATATCTTGTGCTTACTTTGGCTTGAAGAGATATAGTTGCACACACACACAACATGCATAACTCTTATTCTTGAATGTTGTGTTTATATTTTGTGTGCATTATGCTTTATTGTTTATTCAATGTCTCTTCTTGCATTAAATTGATTGCATCTTGTTTTATGAAATGCCATGACATGATAGGCATTAGGATGCATTCAATACCCACACTTGCACTTCATGTATGTTAGCTTTTAGTGTGGTGTAATTCGTTTCCCGAAGGATGTTTGGAAACGTCCGCGCGTGCACGTTGATGTGCTTTGTTTTGCGCGATGATTACCGGTGGAGATGCCTTTGGCTTCTCCTTGGTTTCACCATTTTTGGTGAAACGGCGATTACGTTCGGTGGCCTGGCCGCCGTTCGAAACCGCGGAATGAGACCTGATTGAAGTATATCTCTCGGGTCCAAAACAGCGGTTGGGATCGGCGGTTTCTAAACCGCCGAACGAAGTCGCCGAAGTTCCCCTGTTCCGCTCGGGAGCCATTCGGTGGTTCAATTCGGCGGCCTGGCCGCCGATTGAAACCGCCGATCGGTGCGTTTCAAGGGCAAAATTGTATTTTCACCTGCCCTGTTTTTGGTCTCTATAAATACATCCTTATCTCTGGTTCAGAATACAAGTCTTGCATCCCAAGAACCCTAGAGAGATATTTAGAGAGACTTGAGAGAAAAAGCTTAAAGATCACATCTTTAATTCTCTAAACCCATTCCCACATGCACAAATCATCATCTAGGCATCATCTAGGTTCATCTAGCATATGCTAATGCATGGGTCTTCTTCAACACACATGGTATGATTTGTTGAACACTTTTATCTTACATAATTAGTGTTTCTAATTGAGATTATGTGTTGATTGGGTTATTATTTGATAGCTAGGCTTTAATGTTCATATGTCATCTAGCTAATTGATCTCATTTGTTGATTGAGATTATTTTTCATAGCTTATTTGATTAGGTCATTATTGCCTAAAAGCTATGCCATGAACATTCTTGTGTGATGTATTGATAACTAGGTTGATAGATTGTTTTTTTAATCAACTAGTTAATCCTTTGAATGTTTGTGGGTTTTTTATGATAGCTTTGTATCTAGGATTGGTTATCCTTTACTTAGCTAAAGTTATATGCCATGTCATATAGCTATATGTGATATCTAGGATTGATTATATTGTCATCTTATAATCCTAGGTAAGCATTTAGAGTACCCTAGCTCTTATTGCATTAATTGAATATTCATACATATTCACATAGGGTTGTGCATCTCTTTTGAGAGATTGAAGTCTTGGTCTAGGGTTGCTATTACAGGCCCGCTGGGTAGTAGTGGTGGGTTACAGACCGGGATTGGCTGTAAACATCATTACAAGTAGTGACTTCGAGGATCAAGCAAATTGGACTAGAGCCGCTATAAAAGGCCCGCGTGGTAGATTAGAGGGTGCTCACGCCAAGAGTAGTGTATCAGGGGATATCACTAGGGATTGAACCAAGAGTGGCGAGTGGTAGTGTCCATAGCCTGAGGTTATCTAGGGTGAGGGTCCGAGAATCACTTGAGGGTGTAACCGTCTTTTCATATAGTGGATTTCGAGGTTCAAGTGTGGCGCACTTACCAGCCCGTGGTTTTTCCCTGTTGAGGGTTTCCACGTAAACATCAAGTGTCATTTATTATTTCCGCATCTTTTTACACTTGTATGTATTGTTGACTTGCTAGGGGTATTTTCGTAAAATTGACATGCACACGAAAATTGGGTAATAATTAGATAAAATCTATCCCCCCCCCCCCCCCCCTCTAGCTTTATATATAGAACACACCTCGAGTATTAAATATTCCTTTCAGTCTTCTCATTGTTTCCTGTGATGATCATGTCGTCAACATAGAGAAGTATAGTAGTAAAGGAACCGTCACAGACCTTGGTGAATAGAGAATAGTCTGGCCGTGATTGTTGGAAACCGAACCTCTGAATTGTAGAAAGAAACTTGTGAAACCAACTGTGTGAAGCTTGTTTTAGTCTGTACAGAGATATATGAAGTCGACAAACCAAGTGTTTCTCCCCCTGTCGACGGAAACCCGGTGGAGGATTCATATAGACCTCCTTAGCTAAATCACCATGTAGGAACGCATTCTGTACGTCCATCTGATGGAGAGACCAATTACGAATAGAAGTAATGGCTATGAGGCATCGAAAAGTTGTAAGTTTGGCCACAGGAGCAAATGTTTCAATGTAATTGATCCCCTCACATTGTGTAAATCCCTTGGCCACAAGACGAGCCTTATACCTCTCAACAGACCCATTGGAGTTGTATTTGATCTTGTACACCCACTTACACCCAATAAAACGATGTCCGTGAGGCAACGGAACCATGCTCCAGGTGCGGTTTGCTTCAAGAGCTGAAATCTCATCATTCATGGCAGTAACCCACAGAGGATCTTGACAAGTCTGTTCATAGGTTGCTGGTTCAACCAGGTGAGAGACAGTGTGGATAAATGACTTGTGAGAAATAGAGAGATTGGAGTATGAAATATACCTTGATATCAGGTGACGTGTGTTGGACATGACTGAAGAAGATGAGCCTGGAGCAAGAAGCTTTGAATGGTTTAACTCATAATCTCGGAGATGGGAAGGGAGTCGGGTAGGGCGAGATGATCGTCTAGATGTGAGAATGGTTTCATTGGTGATTGCTTGTTCGGCAGCGGTGGTAGGAGTTGCACCACGACTCAAAATGCTCTCATCAACAGAATGTTCATTGCTGCGGCGTGGTATGTTGGGTGCAGCAACATATGGATGGAGAATTAGTAGGAGGTGTCTCGGCAACAGTCATGTTGGGTTCCTGTGTAGGTATATCAGGTATGTGGGTTGATAAGGTGATGTTATATGTTTCAATGTGGGTTTCTAATGGTAAAGGTAAGGTTAGGCTGTCATTTTGGTCATTTGAATCATTTCGGGGTATGATGGAGTATGGAAAAATGGTTTTATGAAATACCACGTCACGGGAAGTAAACAATGTTTGAGAATCCAAATCAAAAACTCTGTACCCTTTTTTTCCGAGAGGATAACCAAGAAAAACACACTTGCGAGCTCTGGTGTCAAATTTATGATGATGAGTGAGATTGGTAGCATAACATAGACAACCAAATGTCCGAAGGTGAGAATATGTAGGTGATTTGTTGTGAAGGCATTGATACGGTGTTTGGTAGGATAGGATAGGTGAGGGTAAACGGTTTATCAAGTAGCAGGCTATTTGTAGGCTCTCCCCCCAAAAGTGTAAAGGTAGTGTGGCTTGAAACCTAAGGGAACGACCCACATTCAAAAGATGTATGTGTTTTCGCTCTACGACTCCAATTTGTTGGGGTGTGTATGGGCAAGAGTGTTGAAAATGAGTACCAATTTCTTGAAAAAAAATTATAATGCTAAAAATTCTTTCCCGTTATCAGACCGTAAAGCCTTAATTCCATAATTAAATTGAGTTTTGACCCATGCAAAAAAATATTTCAACAATGATTGGGTTTCAGATTTAAAACTCATAAGGTGAATCCAAGTGAAACGTGAGTAATCGTCAACAATGGTTAAAAAATAACGTGCTCCTAAATGGGAATTGATTCTATGTGGTCCCCAAATGTCACAGTGAATCAACTCAAAAGGTGCAGTATGTTTTATTGAACTAGAAGGAAATGAAAATCGAGTCTGTTTGGCTAAAGGGCAAACATCACAAAATAATTTAGAATCAGAATAAATTTCTGGGTTGTTCTTGGAAAGTGTCTGAAGTGGTGCGGAAGATGGATGTCCTAAACGTTGGTGCTAGAGACTTGGTTTGCAGGTGGTGTGATGGGCGAGATGTGGTTGATGGCTTGATCCGAGATAATATAAACCATTAAGCTGCTTACTTAGGCCAATCGTCTTCTTTGTAGCCATGTCCTGCATCACACAAAAATCAGGATAAAAAGTCACACTACAACCCAATGCTTGAGTGAGCTTGCAAACTGACAATAAATTTACTCTAAATTTTGGTACACGAAGTACATCATTCAGAGTTATGCTATCTGATAACTTAGTAGACCCGACAGATTCAATTCTTGTTTGTTCACCATTTGGCAACTGAACAAAATTATATTAAGCAGTTGTCTTGTCAAATGTTGGCAAAGTATTGGAAATATGATCAGTAGCCCCACTATCTATAATCCATTCGGCAGTTGATAATGACTTAGTGTTATAACAAGAAGGCAAACAAGTACCTGTGATATTTGCAAAAGATGAGATGATACCAGTATCTTTTCGAAGAAGTGCCATAAGCTGGTTATACTCTTCAGAAGTAAGAGTGGTGTTGGTAGATTTCTCTGCCTCAGAGTTCTCATCAGTTGTTGAATTGTGGGCCGTAGGTCTCTTCCCTCTTGGCTTCACGCCTTTCCTATGGAGTTTATGCCCAAATGGAAAACCGTGTATGTAATAGCAGCGATCAACAGTATGATAATCCATACCACAATAGGAACAGATCTTCTTCTTGCCAGTTGCGATCGATCGCTCCTTGTCCTGCAATCGGCCTGTCTCCACCAGAGCGAAAGATCCCGAGTATGAGCCTTGCTGATTTTTGGAGGTTTGCATTGCAGCATGGCCTGTTTTCTCATGTTGTGCAGCAACATTAGTTTGTCTCTCTTGTTGAAGTATTAAAGAATGAACCATGCGTGTATCCGAGAGGGGACTCATCATGAGAATTGAACCCCGCACAGTAGCATACGATTCGTTGAGTCCCATCAAGAATTGCATGACTTTTTCTTTCTCCTCACGTTTAACAAGATCTTTCAGTCCTCCATATTTGCAAGAAATCGGATTATGGCAAGAAGCTAATTCATCCCATAATGATTTCATCTTGGTGTAGTAGATAGAAACTGATTGTTGTCCCTGTCGTAGTTCCACAATCTCCTATCGAATTTGATAGATTCGAGAATCATTCCCTTGTGAAAATCTATCTTTCAGATCGTTCCATACTTCATTTGCAGTATCTGCATAAATAATACTTCCAGCAATATTAGGTTGAACAGAATTTAAGATCCAGGACAATACCATGTGGTTGCATCGTTCCCACGCCGGAAACTTGGGGTCGGTTGTTGATGGTGCTTGTATTGTTCCGTTGATGAATCCGATCTTGTTTTTGGCACTCAGAGCAATTCGCATCGCGCGGCTCCATTGTCTATAATTGTCTCCTTCAAGTGTTTTGGAAACCAAAACGAGACCCAGATGATCTGAGTGGTGTATGGTGAAGGAATCCATGTTGTTTACAGCTTTCTCTGTCATCTTTTCTATAGAAACAATTTCGTCTCCTCTCTTCTCTTGTGTGGTGGAAGACATGTTCAGAACCTGCTCTGATACCATGAAAATTTTGTAAATATGAGAAAAGGAAAAGGAGATGTGTGTAGGAGGAATGTTAAGAAAAGAATTCAGTATATTTATGTATATGATTCATGTACATTCTCTTGTTACATATAGCCCTAGCTGTGTAAACTAAATAGGAAAACAATCAATTCTAATTGATTCTAATTGAACAATACGAATCAATTAGTACTGATTAATGGTAGATTGATCAACATGACTCACATGGAATGAAAATAATGGTGAGTATTTGTTTCCTATTTTAACACCAATGCAGTTGTTGATACTCAATGTCAAGTTGATGTGACAATATATATATATATATATATATATATATATAAACTGTCAAGTTAAATGTATACTTTCAGAGACTCTGTTAGATAGATATATATATTGTAGGCCAACTCAGCATTTGGAGATAAATATAAAAATTGGTTAAGAAAGTTGTTTGATTAAAATAAAATAAAAACAAATAAAATAATAAGACATGTCATTAATAAATTAATATTTAAACATGAGCATTGGAGACAATTTTTTATTTGGATGTCTATCAATTAGACTTCTATGCTACATAGGAAGCAAGTATTTTGATATTGTTGACATATCAACAATTATTGAAATGAAAGTCATTTTTGCATCAGAGATACTCTAATAAGAGACAGGATTATTTTATTCTAATCTCATACGGCACTAATT
Source organism: Acer yangbiense (assembly GCA_008009225.1). Lineage (NCBI taxonomy): Eukaryota > Viridiplantae > Streptophyta > Magnoliopsida > Sapindales > Sapindaceae > Acer > Acer yangbiense. Next base: position 18,894,750 of record CM017770.1, read on the forward strand.
TAGTTAAATCCCATCTCATCCAATTCAATCAAATCAAATCCTATAAAAATAAACATTTCCTATCCCAACCATGTATTAATTAGTGATGTAATCCCATACAACACTAATTATAGTTTGGGGTAATTACCCTGGTGGCCATCAAGTTATGCCACCACTATCAAAATGGCCACCAGATGGGGAATTAGTTTAGAAATGACTATTTTTGGCAAACAATGTTACACTAATGGTCATTTCGTTATAACACTGTTAACTTTTTCTAAGAATGTTACACTAATGGCTATTAATTTGTTCACTTGGTATCAAAATGACCATTATAATCATTTTTCTCCAAAATTACTCTAGTGACCATCCATTTGGTCAATTGGTATTAAAATGGCCATTATAATTGTCCAACTTTTTCAAGAACATGTGTATTGACCATCTATTTGGTTAATTGAAATTAAGACATTTATTGTTTTTTTTTCTTTTTTCTTTTTAAGCTGAACTGAAATTGGCAATGTTTTTTGTTTAACTGAAAGTGCACTACCTTTTGTTAAGGTTGGTAGTTATTTTAGGTACCATGAAATTTGGTTGGCAAACTTTTGTGTGGTTTTGAATATGGTGCAATCGGGTATGGTTTTTGAACAGTTTTCAGATTAAAAGGAGCAAGTTGGTATACTTGTGTAGGAGATTTTGGTATACTTGTGCAGTTTGACAAGTAGTATTTGATGTGTATGAGATTGAAATTATATTGAATCAAATGAATTCTTCATTTTCTCTATTGAATAAAATTTTATTTTTAATGATTGCTTACTCTATTTTTCTAATAGAATATAGTTGTGCATATAATGATTGTTTTGATACCAATTAACTAAAAGGATAGTCAATACACATGTTCTATAAAAAGTGGGACAATTATAATGGTCATTTTGATACCAATTGACCAAATAGATGGCCATTGGAGTAATTTTGGAGAAAAAATTATAATGACCATTTTAATACCAAGTGAACAAATTGATGACCATTAGTGTAACATTCTTAGAAAAAGTTAACGGTGTTATAACGGAATGACCATTAGTGTAACATTGTTTGCTAAAAATGGTCATTTCTAAACCAAATCCCCATCTGGTGGCTATTTTGATAGTGGTGGCATAAGTCAATGGCCACTAAGGTAATTACCCCTTATAGTTTATATTTATACCACTTGATGCGGCTCTGCCGTACTTGTCCCGTAAGTAGGTGGGATTGGGAGCTATAATTCGCAACCATGAAGGCTCAGTTGTTCTCTCTGGTATCAAATGCCTAGATGCAATTTTCTCTCCAGAAATTGCTGAAGCTCAAGCAGTCCTGTTTGGGATTCGTCGTGCATCATACCAATTTGCTTGGAGACAGATATGCTGCTAATGTGGTGTAGTTGGTGACTGGTGGGGGTGCTAGCGGTTAACCCTATTAGTGAAATTGCTTTTATTTTGGAAGAGATTTGGGATTGCATGAAGACTAATAATCTCTAGATTAATTTTTCTTATGTTCATAGATTAGCTAACAGGGTTTCCCACAGCCAGGGGCGAAATTGGGGGGGGGGGGCGGCGCCATAGTTGCCATGGCCCCCACAAAGAAAAAAAAAATCAGCACTTAAAAATTCTTTAATAGTTTTATATAATATACTATATATTTAAAAAAGGCAATGGGCTGCTATATGAATTTTGTCACTCGTCTGTCACTTTGTGGGGGCCATACCACAAAGAAAAAAAAAAATCAGAACTTGAAACTTCTTTAATAGTTTTATATAATATATTATATATTTAAAAAAAAAGGCAGTGGGCCGCTATATGAATGTTGTCACTCGTTTGTCACTTTTTAGAAAAAAAATCTATAGATTTTGTTTTAAAAAACGTGATTGTTTGTCTACAGTATTTAAGTTAGGTTCGTTTTAAATTAAAAAAATATTATTCCAATTTTATGTATTCCATTTTCTTTTAGAAGAGAAAATATAAACCTTTTAGGATTTGGTTTCCTATACGTCATAAATTTGTCTAACCTATATATACTTGATTATTATTATTATTATTCTAGTTTTCCCACTTACGCAATTTCATTCTTACTACTGCATTTAAATTCTTCGTATTCTTCGGTTCATCTATCAGAATGATTTCAGGTACGAAATTACAAATCAATAAATATTTTAGGTTTTTTTAATAAACTACCAGGTAGATATATTTTATGCTCCAATTGATTCTCAATTACAAGAATTAAATAATCGATTTAGTGAGTAGGCAATTGAATTGGTAATTCTTAGTATAGCTTTGGAACCTCGCAAAGGATATGAGTTTTTTAGAATTTATGATATTTGCAAATTGGTAAACACGTTTTATCCACATGACTTCGCTGATCATGAGAAGTTGCAATTGAAAACGCAACTTCAACATTATGAATATAATGTAGTTCAACATTCATAATTCAAAATTTTGTTTACTCTTTCTTCCTTGTGTCAATGGTTGGTAAGGACTAGAAGATCAACAATATATCCACTTGTTCACAGAATAATTGTGTTTGTGCTTACTCTTTCGGTGTCAATTGCAACTACTGAGAGATCGTTTTCAGCAATGCGTATTGTTAAGACTAGGTTTCGCAACAAGATGGAAGATGACTTTCTTACAAACTCTTTAATCATGTATATTGAAAGGGAAATCACAGAGACACTTAGTATAGATTCAATTATAGATGATTTTAAAGATTTAAAAGAGCGATGGGTTCCATTTTGATTTATAAAGCTGGTGTCTATTTTGTTTATTAATTAATTTATTTATTTTAGCATTACATATGAAACTAGGCGCTATTATATTTGTTTTTTTTAATAAATTAGTTTTTAAATATTAACATATTTGTCTAGCGTTAATTTGAATTTTTTTTTGTCTTGGCCCCCCAAAGCCGAAATCCTAACTTCACCCCTGCCCACAGCCTTGCTAAGCTGGCTCTTTTAAAGGATCAACATTTTAGAAAATTTTCCTTCTTGAATTGGAAGTCTCTTGTCTAATGACTGCAATTTCAATTTATAATGGTCCTATGTTTCCTTTTATGAAGTTTTTTTTTTTCCTTAAAAAAAATTCATTTTATCTTGTCTTATACGTTAATGTGTATTAAAATAGGGTAAATTCATTGGTATCATTTTTATATAATCTAAAAAATAATTACAATACAAAATTGTATAGTTGAAGGGCAATTATGAGAGGGTTATTTTTTTTTTTTCTTTCAATGTTATTATTTTTGTAAACTCTTAGATCAGAACTCAATGACTAATAGCTGATTTTGTAATAGACTAGATTTTGTATAGTAGCATGAACCTTAATCTGAATAGAATAGAAAAAAAAAGTTATTTTTATTTTTCACAAAAAAATTGAACAAATTCTTTTTAAATACATAAAAGGACAAAGGTAGAGGCAAACAATTTATTGAATCAAATCCGACATTACAATAGAATGGAGGAATGGAGAGGGCAATTGAATACAAATCATATTTGGCCAATCAATGAGCCACCTTGTTTCTCTACCCTTACCTAGGAATGAAAAAACAAGAATCATCCTCAAATGTAGATAACAAAAATCTTATGACAAGGGAAACAGACTCAACCTAGTCAAATATCAAACTGGAAATTTCCGATCAACTCTAACGCCAATATAAGAGCAATGAATTCATCAATTTTAGAGGAAGAAGTACCAAACAATTTTTTAACCAAAGACATTGTTACATAACCATTGTGAATCCTCACCATTGCACTCACCCAATAAAAGTCTTCTCTAAATCAATCGTCACATCAACATTTTGAATGTTTGAATTTTATCGACGATGAGTACTGCCCCCTAGACGAAGGAGGAACAAAGGCATCTGATGATCATCGTGATTTCTGATCCTCACCATTAATTGCATTCACCCAATAAAAATATCTTCTTGAATTTTCAGTCACGTTTAAAAATTTGTTCATACAAACCTAATTGATGTATTTTTTTTTTAAATTTAGGGACAAGAAGTTTCAAAAATACAAACATAGTTAAAAAAAATAGAGACAAATTGATAATTCCGTAATTTTAAAAGGGTACTTTGGCAATCCTAATAAAATCACTTTCAAGTTTGAATAATGAATGGTACTGTGCAATTGCAAGAAAGGCCCACCTAACCCACATAATGTGGTAATAAATAAATAAATAAATAATGTTGTGCTAATTATGTGCTAATTATAAACTTTTCAAGAGTTGACAAGAAAATACTGAAAAGCCAAAGTCGCTACGGAATTGATCACCTTTGTACTGATTCTCTTTAACAAATTAGCCTCTCTCTCTCTCTCTCTAACATGGCCAAGATCCAAAGCTCCAACAACAACAACAAGAAGTATGTGCTGTGTCTGGTCTGTTCTATGATCCTGAACCTGTTGTTCATGACAAATCTGTACGCGGGCAGTGAGTGGATTCAGAGTTGGAGCAGCAGAGCTGCAAAAGAAGCAGAGGCAGTGGCAGCAATTTCATGCTCTGGACATGGAAGAGCTTACTTGGATGGAGTGCTTGTTGATGGACAGAATCAACCAGTTTGTGAGTGTAATACTTGCTTTTCAGGCACTGATTGCTCTCTCTTCTTGTCTGATTGTGATGTTAATGCTGATGGGTACATATCTCTCTCTCTCTCTCTCTCTCTCTCTCTCTCTCTCTCTCTCTCTCTCTCTCTCTCTCTCTCTCTCTCTCTCTCTCTCATAAACAGATTCTGCTGATAAAGTGATTCATAAACAAGACAGAGTATTATAGAAAATATATATTTAAAAAAAAAAAACAACAACTTAGACAGTTAAGCTTGGAATTGTTTGAACTTTTTAGTCTATAAACAACAAATATCAGGAGATTGAATGAACTTTTTTTTTTCCTTGCTAAGAAGAAACAATAATAAAAACTTTGGGGTGATCGTCGTTGTATTTCTGATTTTTTTATTTTATTTTATTTTTTCACAAATCCAAGAACAAACAGAGAAGGCAGTTGATATTTTTGGAAAAATAAATAAGTATTATTTATAAAAAAAAAAAAAAATTGAAATTTGAGCAATCGTAAGAATATTTCGTTTTCTAAAAAACATGGTTTGGAAAAACACATAAAATTTACCTCTATTTTTTTTTATATAAATATTATTACAAGTTATACATTTTTTACTTTAGTTTTCAAAAAGTAATTTTTTTATTTGCTAATGTGAATTTATTTTCACATTTTGAGATTTTCAAATTTTATTTCATAAATAAAGCTGAAAAATAAGGTATTTAATAAGCACGTTTTTTGTTTGTATATTGTAGGCTACGACTTTCTGCTTTAGAATAAATGGATTGTATTCATTTAAAAAAAAATTATAGCAATCAACAATCTTTACGGGAGAGAAAAAGAATTTAATTCTTAATGTATGATTATTGTGTTTACTAAATTTTTTGAAAATTATATTACATATACTTTACATACATATCAGGAATTCAATTTGTGCCGAAAAAAGAACTCAATTATTCTCACACATGAATTAAGTTATTTTTTCTAATTCTCTTTTTAGAGGAACTTGAAACTTCTTTGTTTTGAATAATGTTAGATTATCTAAAAAAAATCTTGTACAAATTCATGCCCAACCGAGATGTCATATGAGTTACCAAAATCACTTCACTCATTGTATAATCTCAAAATTAATATGATTTTGACAATTATAGCCATATCATTTGGATAAATTTTTAGGGCAGCCTAGCTTTCTTCTTTATCTTTATTATCGATCAATAATACTGAACCAGGTATCAATGTTGATGTTTAAAAGATAAATATGTTTTTAATGTTATTATATTTTAATGAATTAGGTCAAAACATAAAAAATTCTTTAAAATAAATATATTGATTATTATATATTTGCATGAACTATGAACTATGAACCACCAAACACATCAGCTTACCCAATTTGTGGTGATTGTCGTTGCCTGACCAATAGCAAAGAGAGAGCCAAAGACTGGAAAACACAATGTAGGGCCACCTTTGTGGAAAGAATCTTCTCTTAATATATAATTTAAAAAAAAAAAAAAAAATCATTGTGTTTTGAAAGTTTCATGAGCGTATCATTATTACTTTTTTTTATATATATATTAATATTTGTTTCTTAAAGGAAAAGAATTTAATTAACATTTAAAATAAATTTCTTTTTAAAAAAAAAAAAAAAAACATTTAAAATAAATTTGTTTACAAAAATATTTTAAGCATTTAGTTACATAGACCCACGTGTAAATGAGTTGTTTGTTTTCTTTTTGTTCTTTAAACTATTAGAGTTGTGTTTTTTTCTTACACTCATCACTTAGGCCTATTCAATATTGAAACAAAGGGTTAATTGCATTTAAGTGCCCTAAATTTTTCCCTTAAGACAAAATATAGCTAAACTTTATAAATTCAACACAAACATACCCTAGTTTTAAAGTCAAACCATTAAAGTTAACGGTTGACAAACCAAATCTATGAACAGACAAATTTACCCCTACCACATCATCCAAATATATATATATATATATATATATATACAGAAATTCTATTATCAGTTCGAACTGACAAAAGTTATATCAGTTCCTTGCATGTGGACCACTGGATTTAAATATTTTGACTTGACTGTATGCACTTGTTAATCAAAGTATTTAAATCCAGTGGTCCACATACAAGGAACTGATATAACTTTTGTCAGTTTGAACTGATAATAGAAATACTGTATATATATATATATTATTTATTATTTATATTTATTTATTAAAAACATAGAATAAAAAATCCATCTTAATCTCAAGTCTCAACTTCATTTTCAACATCTACAGCTTCAACATTATCATCAACCCCTTATCTCTATCACAACCAACCAACACAAACACAAATCAAATAAATTTATTACAAAAACAAATTCATTTTTTTTAATAAAATTTCATCATCTAAATCATAGCCAACGTAAACACCAATCAAGTAAAAATTTTCCAATCATTATTTTTATTCTTGTTTTAAGTTCCCATTATTATGTTCTTTGCACCATTATATAAACATGGTTTTCTTGATTGAATCAATTTTTTTCAAAACACAGATCTAATCCATCTCTGATGGAGCTCTATCAGTTCCATCATATGGAAATCGAGCTCCATTAGAGATGGATTTGATGGAGCTTGTGTTTCATCGATGGAGGACGCTCCATCGTCCTTCATCGATGGACACTCCATCTGGAAGCACTCTCCAGCAAGCTCCATCTCTGATTGAGCTCGATCTGGAGATTTTTATTTATTTATTTATTTTAATTAAATGATATTGTGGAGGAGACAAGATCACCTCCATCCATTTGATAGAGGAGATTATATCTCCACCATCCATTTTCTTTATTTTAATTATTTGAATAATAATTTCATTTAATTATTTTTTATCACAAATAGACTAAATTACCCTTCTAACACTAACAGCTGATAGATGGAGGTTAACGGAAGAGTGTGTTTGTGTTGAATTTATAAAACTTAATGATATTTTACCTTAAGGGAAGTTTTCAGGGTACTTTAGTGCAATTAACCCTGAAAAAAAAAATAAGGGACCTACCAATTTCTCTCTCACCCAAAAAAATCATGTTCCTTCAGTGATTAAAAAAAACCATTTTTTTTTTCTAAAAAAATTAATAGCTTCCTTTCATAAAATTCTACATGTCTTATGATGTTGGGTTGAATCTTTAATGGTCAAAAACTATCTTGGTTATATGAATATTAAAAATAAACAAAATAGAAAATAAAATAAAATAATATTTTAAAAAAAATGTGTTTTTTTAATAAATAATAATAAATAAAAAATTAGGCTAATTAGCAGTGATGCGGATGCCCCATAAACTCTTCAAACATTTGCATTATGCCCCTTGTACTTTTTTTTCGGTACTAAACCCCCTAAACTCTCACAAATTAGCAAAAACCGACTGTGGATGCCCTCTCACAAGGGGCAATAAACCCAAGTGTTTGCCAATAAATGAGAGTTCAAGAGGTTTAGTGTCGGGAAAAAAAATACAAGGGGCATAGTGTAAATTTTTGAAGAGTTTAAGGGGCATCAGTGTCAATTAGCCTAAAAATTAACCACTTGTGAGGAGGCCATTGTCAGTGGCTCGACCTCGCCTGCCATATTTGGGACCTCTTCCATTTGAGAGATGATATAATATATATCCTCTACAGTTTGCACTTAGGCTGTGTTTGGTTGGCGGAAAGGGTTGTACATAGAAAGTGTTATCCTGAAAAATCCGTCGGGAGTTTCCCGGGACAACCTGGACCACGACGTACTGGTGCGCCGCAGGGAGGCCCTTGGTCCGGTTACCAGGGACCGGTTCAATGCAGTAGGACCGGTCCTGCGAGCGGGGATGAGGTTGAGTTCGTGTAGATAGGGATGTGACAAATGCAATTTTACTACCACGAAAGGAGGGATCTTTTTATTCCTTAACGATGGGGTACATTGTGAGCCATTACATGAGCTATGATTACAACAAAGCAAATGGAACGGGGTAAGATACCCTTGCTAAATGGGAGTTAGCTCGCAAGAGCTTTAGCTAAGTTAGGTGGTAACCATTTAGATCATGCTTAGGAGCTTAGGTCAGGAGGGGTAGTATCCAAGTAGATACACATAGGAGCTTTGTCTAGGCGGGGTAGTAGCCAAGTAGGACACGCATAGGAGCTTTGTTTAGGCGAGGTAGTAGCCAAGTAGGATGCGCATAGGAGCTTTATTTAGGCGAGGTAGTAGCCAAGTGGGATACGCATAGGAGCTTTGTTTAGGCGGGGCAGTAGCCAAGTATGATGTCTCGGTTTTCAGGGGCCAACCCCTTATTCTTGGAACGTAGGGGTATTTATAGTGTCTTTTCTTGAGGGGTAGGTGGAAGCAGCTTATTTAGGCGGGAACTCCCGATTCCATCTCCACCGTCCCTCCTTGTTAGCAATCGCGATGATACAGAACCAAGGGCTAGGATCACTCCACCGTGTTTTTCCTCCGTTGAGGGCTTGGTTTTGGTAGGTGGGGGCCCTAGTCCCTAGGGCGTAATTGGTGGGCATGATCCTAGCCCCTAGTTTTTAGTGGGACCGTGGCCATCACACTCCTTGAAGGATCTTAATCATTCCACCTAGGTTCTAGGTCCATGTAGGCGTTTCTCTAGGGCCGATATGGCGTACAGATGGTGTTTCTAGGAGTTTTGGTTGGCTAGATGGGTCATTGTTGCAGTGGGGAAGTCGTTATCAAAATCTGACTTAAAGGGGGACAGTGTCAGCGCCTGTCCCGTTGCACACTGTCAGGCTCCTTCTTCCACCATTTCCTTTTTCATGCTTGCTGCGTTTTTGCGAGTGTTTTGCTGGAGAAACAGAGCATCCCCTTTCATGTATGGGATAGTTGACTTCCATTAGGGCTGAAATGGAGGGTGATTTTACCGTTGATGCAGCGTGGCCAGGGGATGATCTCGACCATAGGTTGCCTGTCTTCCCTCATTCGTGATTGCTATCTCACATTAATGGACTGGTACTGTGGCTTTGCAGGTGCTTCCAGTCCCTTCTCCATCCCATGTGAGCCGGGGCGAAGGCTAGCGTCAGCTCTTCCGGAGCAGGGGTCGCTAGAGAGTTCCAAGGAGTTCTTCTAGAAGGGGGTCGCCCCAGTTGTAGGAGGGTGTCATGGGGGACTGGGTTGGCATCACTTAGGATGGCTTCTAGCTGGGTTGCTAGCTGGGAGCAGATCCTATACTGGAACATGTGGTTTCTCTAAATGGGCATTCGAGAGGAGCCGGGTTAACAATTGACCGCTTCTTGGAGGCGGGATCTTGGTTGGACCGATTCTCCCTTCCCACTAGGAATTTTAGGGGAGCCTCCCAGATCTTAGTCTGAACCGTGATCCGGCCCAGTGGTTCTAGAGGAGGTGCGGCACCTGGAGGACCGGGTCTTTCTTCCCATTAGGTGCTTTAGCGTGACCGGGGATGTTTCCATGGGGGGTGCTAGGGAATGACAAGGTCTTTTAAGTGGAAAAGCTCTTCCTTGAATTAATTACCCATTTTCCCAGTTAACATAAAGGAATCCATGTAGGAAAATAATTCCTTTTCTAGATGGATTCCTTTGTTTGGTTGCAATATATAAATCCATTATGAAATCTTTTATGTTTTGACCAAATTATCTCTATAAGTTGATGTATTAAAAAATTATTATAAATTAAAATATTAATATTTAAAATTTAAAAATATTTTCCAAATAATTTGGAATAATATTATTTTAATCTTTGTAAAAAATATAATTTAAAAGATGTATTAATTATTTTAAAATATAAATTAATTATTAGAAAATATAAAAAAATGACATTTAAAAAATAATAATAAATAATAACTTTCCAAATATCTGCCGGTTGTTTTATTTTGCAAGTTATTTTTTCATGGAACAGAGTAGTCGTATATACATTAAAATATATGTTAATAAATAATAAAAAAGACGGGTCGAAGATTTGGTGGTTTCAGACCCGAGTCAATTCACCAGATTGAATCAAGGGCCAAACTTAGGCGGGTCGGTTCTTCCTTGACCCGGGCCTGCTTAGGGTCGATCTCGGGTCTGGTGTAAGACCCAGTTCGGCGTCGCCTTTCCGACGATAGCGTGGATCGCCATCGAACCAGAGATCCGCCGAATGCGTATCGGTCTTGGGTTTTGTAGATCCTCGCGGACCGAACGTTTTGGGTCTATGGATCTTGCATTTGACACCGCTGCGCGTCTGTTTGAGTCGCGTGTGGCTGTCGCCTTCCCAGTGACGGTTTGGATTGTCGCAGTTCAAGAGATTCGCGCGATTGCGAATCTCTAGTGGGTTGTTTGGATTCGCGGTTGGTTGCGGATTTGATCAAATCACGACCGTCGATCAAAAAAACAAAGAAGAAGGAAATCTGAGGTGGATTTGTTAGATTCTAAAACAACCGCAACTCTCTTTCCGACGGCGACGAGGCGGTGGCCTCAGACGACGACGACGAGGCACCGCCGGTGGCCTCACCATCGTAAGTTACAAAGGAGGTCACCGGCATTGGCCTCCTCTGTTTTCTGTTTTTTTTTTTCAATTTTAATTTTTGATTTTTTTATTTGGAGGTAGGAATCCTAATCTACCATTTTGGTGGAATCCTTCGTGGAATGGAATCCTCATTCCATAACATGTTGTGCAAATCAAACAATGGAAATGAGATTCATTTTCCATTCCATGCTTAATTCCACCAACCAAACATTACCTTTGACCATCTCTAATGTATATGTCAATATCAAATTTGACACAAAAAATAGTAAAATAATATATTTGACACATCATTTTAGCATCGTACTCTAATGCATAATTCTATTTGAAATATTATTTTTAATTTTTTATTATTTAAAATTATAAAAGTCAACAAATATAATTAATACATTCAATTTATATAATGCTTTTATTATTTAAAATTATAAAAGTCAACAATTACTGCATTCAATACAATTATAAAATAATATTTTTGTAATTATTTTTTTTTTAGAAAGAAAAATGAATGTCAGAAGTGGGATTTGAACCCAATATTTTTGTAATTAAAAAAACAACATTTATTGCTGTAACATATGTCAAATTTGACATAACAGTTGGCATTGCATTAAAGCATTATTTATTTATTTATTTTTATTTTTTTTACTTTTACTAAATTATAATATCGTCACATTAAACTAGTATTTTATTGGAGATGTTCTTAGAATCTAATGCTATTTTTCATGGTTTTAGGTACCACTAAGCACATATTCCCAAGCATGTCCATTTCCTTGTCATTTATGCCTACTGCATCCTCTCTACTAGCATTGAACATATGCTCTGTTTCAATATCTGAAAAATAATCTAATTGAAACCAAAAAAAAACTATAGTAGATTCTTGTTGTTTGTTTCATGTTAGAAGCTACAAGAATGGCAGAATTGCATTAATATAGGTCTTGAGATAAAAAAGGGATATAGTAGGTGAATATTTATTTAATTAATGTTTGCAGTGGGGATCCATTGTTTTTGGAACCATTTTGGATGCAAAATGCAGCAAGTAGTGCACTTGTAGTGTCAGGGTGGCACAGAATGAGCTATTCTTACAAAGACGGCAATCTCATCTCCCAAGAGCTTGAAACCCACATCAGAAAAATCCATGACATTGTAGGAAATGCAGTTACTCACAAACGATTCATTGTTTTTGGTGCTGGTTCAACCCAACTCCTCAATGCTGCTGTGCATGCTCTTTCCCCTGACAATTCCTCCTCTCCAGCTAGAGTTGTCGCTTCAATCCCTTTTTATCCGGTTTGCGCCCTAACTTATATACTTGTTGGGACTATACTCCATAAGACTCTCTGCTATCAAAGATAAATTTTGAGATTGATTTTGTCCCACTTCTCCAGCTTTATGAAAAACAAACAGTGTATTTCCAGTCTGCGGATTTCAAGTTCGAAGGAGACGTATCTGTGTGGAAGAACATCTCAGATACAAGCCTGAACCTGGTTGAGTTTGTGACTGCACCAAACAACCCAGATGGGCAGATGAATAAAGCAGTTCTTAAAGGACCAAATACCAAAACAATTCATGATCATGCTTATTATTGGCCTCATTACACTCCAATCACAGCTCCTGCTGATGGAAATCTCATGATTTTCACCACTTCTAAGCTCACCGGTCATGCTGGCTCTAGATTCGGGTACTTTCTCCTATTACTTCACTCTTTAACTTAGAAATAGAACGTTTCTATCTATTTTTAGCACACACTATATATAAAAATATGATGATGATCACTATCTTCAGCGAATGCTATAGCTACTAAACCAGAAATACATGTATATATGTAGGTGGGCAGTGATAAAAGATGAGAGTGTGTACCAAAAGATGAATGATTATATGGGTGTGAATACCATGGGAGTTTCTAGGGATACTCAGTTGAGAGCTTTGAAGCTTCTGAAAGTAGTGCTTGAAAGTGGAGGAAGAGATATATTCGAGTTTGGACACAGCACAATGAGGAACCGCTGGGAAAAATTGAGCAACACCATATCACTATCTAACCGATTCACTCTTCAGCAAATTCCTCCTCAGTACTGCACTTTCTTCCACAAAGTCAGGGCTTCTTCACCAGGTAATTAATTCTCACAATCATACTCAATCGATCAACACCTAAAACTTGAGTTTAGCATTATTCCATTTCTAATTGGCATTTAATGTTTTCCATTTTAACAACTTGATAATTTTGCAGCATTTGCATGGGTGAAATGTGAGAGAGAAGAAGATATAAATTGCTATGAAGTTCTCAAAGCTGCTAAAATCATTGGCCGTGCAGGCAGAATATTTCAGGGCCTAGATCAGTATGTCCGTCTCAGCCTCCTCAGAAGCCAAGATGACTTTGATCTGTTAATTCACCGTCTAAGCAAACTAATCTCAGAAGAAAATGGTGCCAAAACCATGTGAAGAATCTGATCAACTCTTCGTTGATTAGAAGCTCACAATAAGAGCACTAAATGTTTAGAAGCGGTCATGTCTATTGACCCCTCCTCTAGTTTTCGATACAGATTTGATACTTTCTTAGTTTCTTGTTCATAAACTGTAAATGTTTCTAAACTGCAGATCCTACAGAAAGTATAATGTTTGTGAAGCCCTGGCAAAAACCAGAACATTTAGTACCCCCATTATTTGTGAACAAAATTTGATAAACAATAGCAAAATCAAACTTCAAGAGATCCCAAGTTCTGCTATGTAATTCTGTGACCCTAGATATGTGATTATGAATCCTCTAATTTATGCAAACATTCAGTTTCGAAAAGTCATCAATGAAACAGGCGATATCCAATAAAAATTTGTTATGTATATATATATATATATATAACTTTACAATGCTTAAATTCTACACTTGTCCTATTGAAGCCTATTAAAGACTTTTTGGTCTCACAAATCAATATCATATAAGGGAATACAAAAGGAAACTAGTGCAAGTAAAGGGCATATGTGCAAAGAAACAAAAATTGTTTTAAATGATATACAATATACAAATTACCATTGACCTAAGTTATAGTGAAGCTTGTCATGCTATAACTGACCTTTTTGGTGACGGTCTTTGCTTTGAAAGGTTGAATTTCATTCTCCTCTTGAACAAAAAGCAAAGGAATGCTAAGATAACTATCAAGACAAAACAAATTTCAAAGTGAAACCCCCAAAAATAGTCCAGCACGGCAACTTTGCTCTTACTGCCATAATAGTTGCAGTCACAAATGTTACGTAGTAAATTTCCCTTGGGTCTGCCATCTGGATCAAGAATAAAATCTACTGTTATGGCTCCTTCTTCCAACCAAATGACCGTAGACTTTGATTTGTAACCAGGCATAGTGGCCATAACTGCAAAACATCGTTTAAGTTAATATCAGAATAACAGTTAGGGAACAGATAGGCATCCTCAACAAAGAACAGAAAGAGTTGAATGCTTGTACGCAAGAAAATAGATTCAGCAGTCTACACATTCTAGTGATTCTTAATGGAAGGCTATATGGCCAATAAACAGAAACAGTAAAATGGAACTTAGATGTAACTTAAAGCAATCAACTCAAGTCAACTTTAGGGCGAGCAGTCTTTTTGATAATCTTTTAAGGGATTTAAAGCGTCAACCCAAGTCAACTTAATGGAAACTTAACGGTCAGGAGAGATTTATGAATAAACGCATCTACCCATCCAATAATAGATGAAAGGTCAATGAGGTTTTTGGTTTATACCCAACAATTTTTATGGGAGACAATGTCGGCACCCTTTGAGTTGGCCTTCATCTTCACATTGATTTTTCATTTGAGTCTGCCTTCATCATCACCTCTTTCAAATAGGTGCATATTTCTGTTTTTTTTTTTTTTTTTTTTTTTTTGGAGTGTGCATATTTCCGTTTTGTTTATTTTATATGATCCTTTTTCCTAGCACATCCCAAAAACTAATCTGTTATACTATCCTTCTTTCCTTATGCGTCCCAAAAATTTTCAAAATCAAATGGAGAAGTTCCCCAAAGGCCATTAATCTCAATTTGATACTGCTGGGGCGAGTACACCGTGTTTAAAAATCTGTACTAATCTTTATATAATCTCTTTTTGAAAATACATAAATAAATTTTTATAACACTTTCTCAAAACATGAATAAATATTTTTTTTCTTTACTAGAAATTCAATAAATATCATAAGTAGCATGAATCTGAAAATACTTGTACAGTTGTACATATTCTTTACATGTTTTAATCTAAGAATAAAATATTTATTCTTTCTTTATCTCATTCTTTTTAACAAAGTTTATGCATTTAAAACTATTCTCAACAATTTCAATAATAATTATAATTCTGATTTCTAAAAATATATTCATTTTTTACAAGAATATCTTGATTTATAATTAATCTCAGCATTCTGTAACCTAATCTTAAAGCATATCTAATCATCTGAAAAATCTTAATCTCTTAAGTATTAACTGATGCTAGCAACTGATATCGCATTCAGCAGCAGAGGGCTGAGTGGGGGACTTTTGTGTTCTTTTGAGAAACTTATTGAATGAGGACTTTTGTTCTCATTACACATATTCCTCGTTTTAGAGGACCACTCCTGTTTACTTATTCTTTAGAGATCTTCTTAACTTCAATACAAATTTATTTGATTCAGATCACCAAAAATAATTAAAATAATTTAATTAAAAAGCTCCATTACCTTCATATCTCTGGCCTGGTGCAAGCAAGCGATGGTAATCAGCAAATGCTCTTCCAGCATTAACCTATGGAAGATAATTCATAAATTACCTGAGCACATGTTATGAAAAAGTAGCAGCAGGCCGAAATACAGTTTTTAAGTGTAAATTTCAAAAGCCTTCAAGAACTGGCCCATGGATATAAAAATCATGAATGAATGTTAATTTTGGATATTTTATATATAATTGGTGCTAACTAAATGGGTTTAGACAGACAGACACAAAAATGAAAGATTAGACTGTGATTCCTACACAGTATGGAGAGGTCCCCCAGCTTCAGTGTAAATCCTGACATTAAAGATCCTTTGACAATTTAAAATCCAAAAAGAAAAACAATAAAACAGGAAGCTATCTAAAACTTTTTGACAATCCTTATGATCATGCTTTATCTTTTCTTTTTTTCCATTCATACATATAAATGTTTCAATCATCAAATGGAAGTTTATTATACGCACACACAAACACAAGCTTATATAGTATGGATGTATATATGTAAGTTCATTGCAAGAATTTATATACCGTGTAATTTATTCCGTTGATCATGATTGCGCCAGGCAATGGCCTTCCACTGTCCGATGAAAAGATCCTTCCATGAACTCCAGTCTAGAAATGAACAAGATAAAAAGATTCCATTAACATGTTAAAAATGCTCAATAAGGCACACTTGAAAATTTTGGGACTGTTGTATTTCATGTATCCCATAGAATAAATGCCGGAATGATACTTTAGACAAACAAGTTAATGCAAGATTCTCTTACACAAACTGATAAAAGTAATATGTTCATAACATAGAAACCAAACTATAGCCTACCTTGACAAGGCTTGCAACAAGATTGAGCATGCTCATTTTGTTGTATTCCCAAATAATAGGAAGCTGTATGGAAAAGCAAAGACAGGTTAAATGAAGGAAAAGAAAGTGAAAGGGAAGTCACTCATGCCAACTATTCTTCCATGTAAAACATGTATTTTAACCAGCCAACAGAGAAAAAACACAAGGCAGTCCTTTTTTTTTTTTTTTTTTGAACACAAGGCAGTCCTACCAACACAATCTAGGAACCATTAATTCCAAGCTAACAGATTGCCAACGTAGCTTAAGGTTACAATTAGAATGTTAGACCCGATCCATGGCATATTAATAATAAGATTGAAACAATTGCTATAGTTGCTCTTCATTATAATTGCCATGGTTTTTGCGAGCATTACATTGACGTCTATCATGCAATAAAGCTTCCTTTGATGTTAATAGCTACTTAGGTGATTCACATATTCATACACATAGATAAATAAATCAAACATATGATCTTTCCTATGTACTTACACGAATCTGGAAAACCCTGATCATAGCTCAAAAGGCTTGGTAGGGTCAACCTAGCCTTCTAAAATACACAGTATTGTTTCTCTCTCTTACAACTCCAAAAGCTGGGGCAATTCTCCACAAAAGGAAAGACACTGATTAGAATTTAGAATTCAGGTTCTCTTCAATTAGTTAGTATCACTTACTAACAATAAGTTCCTGGAGCAGTGGAGTCCAATTTTCCTCATGAATGATCTCCCACCAGAAGACATTTGCATTTAAACTCTCCATCCCCTTCAAGGAAGGGAACACTACAATAAGTAAACGATCCCATGAGAAAGGGATATTTTCCACTATTTACACCATCTCTCTCACTACCACAACCTCAACTTTGGCAAAGATATCAACAAGTCAAAAGAGCAAACTGAACCATAGAGTTGCGTCATCCCACTTAGCATCTTTAAATATTATTTTTACATATTTATAATAATTACAAAAGTTCAAAGAGCTTCATACATCATACTGTTAAAGTCAACTATCAATCAATGAGATTATTCTTAATTATGATTGTATAGTTGACTAATAGGTTAATTAGCTTAATTAGTGTGGTTAATTATAGTTTGATTGTATAGTTGACATTTGATTGATTTGATTAGGATTTGATTAGCTTAATTATAGTTTAGTGATTAAATAGCCTGATTGTAGGATGATTTATTTCCTTTTGTATTTCCTTTCTTGATTCTTTCCATATTGTAAATTCACTATAAATATCCTCCTATGGAGAAGAATAAAAATATCAAAGATTTTTTCTTTGTTCAAACTATCAAAGAGTTTCTTTTCTTTGTTCATTACTTTCTAACACATACCTCATGAAAGCTTTGTACATCAAAGAACACAATTCTAAACAGCATGATAGGTAAAAAGCTTTGTGCATCAAAGAACACAATTCTAAACAGCATGATTGGAACTAAAATGTTACTTGACCCCATAATGGTTTGAAAAGATAATTAGATACTATTCTATTCTAAATTTTAATCTTATCATGCACATATGACAAGATGGAGTTTGTTCATAAGTTACTTTGATTCTTCCCACGGATATTACGGATTATAAATAATGACACAATTATGCAGTCTTCACCCTAGCCAAAATTTTATCACAAATAAAGTAAATGTCTCAGAAACTGAGATCAAACCTCATTAGCATTAGGCCATTTGTTGTCACTAATCTCCAAGGTCAATTCAAAACAGCTAACATGTATATAATTCCAGTCTTGCATGCCACCATATATAGGATACCAAAATGCTCCATTTGTAATCCCTCCTGGAAATTCCGTGCTCAAAGACATGTTAAAGTGAGAGCGACTATATATGCTTGCCATGAACCGGAATGATTCATCATCAGGGCATTCATAATAATTTTTCCTGAAATTAAAACAACAAAATTAAGCAGAAATGGTAACAGTTAAAACAATCTTCAGCAAAATGCATAAAAACAGAATGGCTTCTGAGTCACTTCATCAAAATATTTGATCCTTCTCGAGCATTATCTTAAACCATTCAAATAGCAAGAGATCCAAACAGGGACTTGTGTTTCCACAATAGTAACACTCTGAATGACTAGTGTTTAGGTTGCATTATTTATTTGACAATAGAAAGAGCATCCAGGAAGACATAATCCCTCAAGTACTTAAAAAATGATGTT
The DNA here is from genome assembly GCA_008009225.1 of Acer yangbiense. Classification (NCBI taxonomy): domain Eukaryota; kingdom Viridiplantae; phylum Streptophyta; class Magnoliopsida; order Sapindales; family Sapindaceae; genus Acer; species Acer yangbiense. Next base: position 18,913,492 of record CM017770.1, read on the forward strand.
AGTGATTTCCTAGCATCTAATATAAGATTATATAGGTGGGTAATAGAGACAACCAAAAATGCTTGAAATTGAAAAGGGTAACTGGAAATCAAAATCATGGTGCATACCTAAGCCACAATAAATAGTGTTATCTTTAAAGGGATCAGAAGATAAGTTAACAAAATTAACAAGATTAAAGCAGTTATTTGTAAATAATTAAATGGGTTTGACTAAACAAGGCTTAAAGAAGAATAAACTAACCTACCTACATAAATAAAGCTCACAAATTTAAAACATACAAAAAGTAACAAAGACCTGGATGAGTGAATGGAAATCGAAATATAATAAAGGCAGAAATTTTAAGATGAGGCTCAAAGACAATTCATGAATGTAGAATAATCACCTTTTATCATGAGTGCCGTCCCATGGATAATTTGCAACAAGTGCACCCTGTTAGCAGAAAAGACGTTATTAAGAACTCTTATGTCTTTTATGCAAGTATTCTTTAGGCAAGACTATATTATTTTGAGTAAACTGGCATTTTGTATAAATTAAAATGAGTGGAACTGGTAAGACAGGATAAGCCCAGGCCATTGTAGATGAAGAAGAAAAAATATAAAGACTTTTTCTTCTATGAGAATATTGCTGCAATCATATCCAGGTTTTATAAATTGTTTGGGGATCACCTCAAGACAGGAATAAGTAGATGTATCAGCTTTTTATAATGGCTTGTAGATGGATTTTTTGAAAGTCTCTCTCACTTTTTTTTTACACAACCCAGAAATCTATGAAACCTGCTTCGCAAACTTGAGTTTGAATTGGGATCCCACATAAACACCCTACAGTCTTTGGGAACAGGAAGCTGTGGCATTCTGCTAGGTAAGTGAGTCAGAGGAATTAAACCTCAGGCCTTTAGAGAGCAAACCACTAGTCTAATTGCTTGACTAACCCCTCACGGTTCACTTTCTGATAGTAAATTAAAGGACTAGAACTGTCAACAAATTGTTTCATAGTTCCACCCATAATGAAGATGTAGTCATTTTGTGTAGTCAGTCCTCCATCATGTTGTATGCTAAATAGATATAACTTATGGGCCTAACATATCACAATCAATAAACTCAAGCAAGGAGTGCTGTTTGTTCATTTAGTTTTGCAGACATTACTTGAAAAGTTTGAGAACTTTCATATGATCTTCCGCATCTTATTAATTGCTAAGATATCTCTATAAGTGGAATCAGGCAAATAACTGGATAACATTCAGAAACAGTATGTCCATGGTGGAAGATTATATGCATTATAACTTTCAATTCACTCAAATGATATATGGCACGATTAAAGGTGGCACATGCAATTTCATATACAACTGCCTAAGTGAAGGTCAACAACTAAGGCCCACCAGATGCGAAAGCTTGGGAAGAACACAGATCCCAACAACTATTAGAGTCCAAGGTTTTCAGTCCAATTTGATTGAAATAATAAATTTTTATGACTCGAGTGTGACTGAAATTACAGCTTTTAGCACTACTTACATATTTGAATATTTTTTAGCCAGAAGGAAAGTTGCATGAATTGTTAGAATCAACACCCAGCAATTAGCACATAAATTTCCAGCCTAGCATTGATGGTGTGACTCATAAAGTAAAGTTTCTTGCACTTGTTTAGGGCCTTAAAATAGGTGAAATTTTAAAGAATTTATTAGAGAAGTGAGATAGGAGAACATTTCAAAAAATTTAAGGCAAAGAGATCAAACACAATAATGAGATAGAACTGGCCCTGAAGAGAGAGGAGAGAGAGAGAGAACTCCAAACAAAGGAAAATAGATGGAACAAAAACACTGTACAATGATCTTAGCACTGCAGTTCGGAGATAAAATATAAAGTGCCTAATTAGCATCTAAGCAACAATAGTTTCCTTTATTTATTGTTTAAATTCCCAGCAACAATAACATCAAACAGCCTCCTTTAGTCCTTTGTCACCTTATAGTATTTTCCTTATATTAACGGATAATTAAATTTAAGAAAAAGAAGACAATAAAAACTATAGGAAAACCCAGGTGGTTTACCAGATATTTAAACTGGTCCCTTGACAAATTAACGGAACAGATATCTGGAAGCAGGTACCCACTTTTAGCAAGGATTTTCAGTGGGCAACCATCTAAGTTATTATAAGCTTAGGAAATGTGTACCCTTATCCTAAGTTTAAAAAATTGAATTGGGAAAATAAGTATTACCCCATGTAAAGAGGCCGATGCTGTGAATTGTATCTGTTTCAACCAACTCATTATTGCTCTTGTTTCAGGTTGCCGAGCATCCAGATCATTATTCAAAGGAAAGAACTGTCACATAGACAAAAAGGACTAAACCAAATAAACATTTAACAATTGGTATTCATCTGATGAGATGGAACAAATCAAACTGAATCTAGCAATTAAAGTAAACTTGAAAATAGCCACTACAATGCGATATTGACTCTATGAATAATGAACTAAACTGAAAATACTTACAGTATGGGATATGAGCCTCAATCCAAAAAGAGCCAACTTACTCACAAATTCTTTGAATTGTGCTAGCCAGCGTTGTTTAATGAAGTTATAAGAACTAAAAGTACCCAACTTTATTTGAACAAAAATCCTAGTCTTACAAGAGAGCATTCACTTATGTTTTTAAGGTTCAATTTTCATGAGCATAGAAGTAAGAAAACTGAAGTAGCAAAAAGATACCTGGTCTGGGAAATCTCGATTTAGATCAATATTGTTTGCATTACCACGCCTCTTGAGTGCGAAGCCGTCAGGATTCATTGATGGAAGTATATGAAGGTGAACATTTTCTACGATCAATCTAGCCTGTAAAGAACAAAGAATATTCCAGGGCATATTATAATTTTTTTTTCATTTTTACCATTAACAAGTAATCATCCAGTAAAAACTACCAAAAAATCATACATAACAGATACTTTGAATACTTAGAATAAGTTGAGATACTATGGTGAAACTTTTGAAGTCACAAACTCAGCAAGGGCATATCATGCATATAGAAACAAACAAATATTGACCTTAAAGCAGGTTAATCAACAGAAGAACCAAGTATGATTATAATGCAATCAAAAGAATTGTTTCTAAATCATGAAGATCAAAACATAACATATGAAAGGACTTGTGATTTGGGAAGAATTTAATTCCATTACAAATTATGGTTAATTTTATCTTTAAAGATGGATTTCAACCAGCAACAGATGTACCTCAATTAGAGCATCGTAAGTAAGAATTAAAAAGAAATAAAATAATCCCAAGAATATATGCATGTAATTTTTAATTCCCAAGCAGGCTCTTTTAGTATTAATCATTTGGTTATTGGTAAACCAGTATTCCTGTTATGAGAAAACATGAGAACTAGAAGTCGATAAAAGAAAGCAAGAGTAAAGAAGTAACAACTAAAAAGTATCTGTTGTGATATGAAATATTTTGACAACAGTTTTACAATATGAAGTATCTAAAAACAACAAGTTGCAGCCAAACAGCACAAAAGACGAAGAATATTAATGAGGAAAGCAAAAATGTCTAGACTGAGGACTTAAGATGTTATGAAAAAACAAACATAGAGATAATTTGCAATCTCGGGAAAGGGGAAAAAAAGAAGATATACACTTACGTGTAATAAAAAGAACAGAGATATACCAAGGGATCCTTCATATGGTTATCACATATCCAGTTTGCGAGAAGTAGCAGAAGCTCACGCCCCACGGGTTCATCACCATGCACATTCCCAATGAACTGCGATATCCAGCATATCAGTCTGCAGGTTACTACAAAGCACATAAAATCACAGGGAAAAAAAATCGTGTTCCTACTTCCTTGTATGAGGTTTATCACTTGCTTTCACAATAAAGTCCTCCCTAGGTCGAAAAGATTAATTGTAGACAAAAATTTCAAATTACAAGGTCAAATTTTTATATTAAAGCAAAATCCTTCAGAATTTGGAACCAGATGATAGTATTCTATAAATTAAGTCAAGTGCACATGATATATAACACAAATGACCAATATATTCACCTTGAATGCAGGTTCAGGTTCTTCCACCCCAGGCTTGTCAGAAATTTCGATCACCCACTACAGCAAATACACAAGAAAACAGTGCACACCCACTCAGACATTATTCTGCGCATAAAATTCTACCAAAAAAAAAAAGTCTATAGACAACTAAGTACCAGTGGAACTCCATTCACACTCTCTCCGATACTGATCATCCAATCAAAAACCCCTCAAAGAGAGAAACAATAGAACAAATTAGCAATTAATCAAAATAGGCATGCCTTAAAACATCACATCATTCATATCTAAGATAATCCAATAACTAAAATTCAAAATAAACAACAATAGATAAATGCAAGTAAGTCTTTAAAGAAAAAAAAAATTAAAATAAAAAAATCACCTGTATATCCTAGAAATGTTGCTACATCTTTGCCCAAAAGCCTTCACGGCTTTCTCGAGATCTGAATTAGTCATGTAACCTTTAGCCTTATCAACACTGAGTCACCAAAACTGAACTTAATTATTATAAATAAATAAACATCAATATTTAAAATAGTTCTTTCACTTACGAACACTGTTATGCAGCGTTTTTGACACAAGGAATTTGTACATTAGCTTAAAAAAAAAAGTAATGAAACTTGATTTTATCTTTTCAGCTTATTCACTTGCCGCAAAAACGCCAGCATTTTAATTTCTAGTGTCCGCGCATGACAAAATTTAATATTAGAAAAATAAGCTAAACTGATTTTTTAAAAATAAAAAAAAAAATCATTTGAAGTATATATACCTTGTGCGAGACTGATCATGTTCAAATAAATGCCTCGCTGAACCTAACAAACCCGAATATGAAGATCATAAATCGGCAGATCATGCAAAAGTCAACGATCTTATTGTTCGCAATCTGATATTCACGAAAGATGTGTATGTAAAGAATCATATAAAATACAGAAAATTACCTGAAGATGACGACGACGACGACGAACTACGTTCACCGCCTCTGGCCAGGAGAGGCGGTAAATTGAGTGAAAGAAAAAATATGAAGAAAATTATATTCATTTCTTTTTTTGTTTGTTTTTTTTATTTATTGAAAAATACAAATCTGAAGGTTTGAGTTACAGGTGCGGTTCTGTAACTTCTGTTTGATCCTTCTGGCGATGTGATTGTTAGTGGAAGGTTGGCGAGGAAGGAGGAGGGAGACAAGATGTGGGATTGCACGTGGAACAGCACGTGATTAAGCTAATAGGCTAGTGAACTTGGGCTTTCCCAAGGCCCGTTTGTAGGAAAGGCCGTTATCGGCTCGTAATTCCAAGTCGAGTAAGGTTAAAAACTTAAACCCATATACTACATATGGGAAACTTAGGCGTGGACTCTCGGATCGGTTCAGTTTTTGATATCTGACACGTAAATGCTTAGTTTTCATTTTTGGCGTGGAAAACATATATTTACTATGAGAGCTTCTCCTTACAATCCATAAATTATCTATTCACACTTCAAATCGATTTTTTTTATTAATGACAATTTTAACCTAAACTAAAATTACTAAACAGGACAAAAATATATTAAAGACCTTACGTATTAAGCTCTCCCATAGATCTGTTATTACCATATTAAACATTTTCTCCTGATTAATCTCTCTCCATTTAAATATATATATATCATATTTCCATACTTTCTCTACTTTCTCTATCAATCTCGGATTAATAGTTAAAGAAAAAAAAAACTTATGAATATTTTAGTTTTTTACTAACAGTAATATATATATATGTATATGTATTAAAAAGTCAATTTAAAAAAAAAAAAAAAAAAAAAAAAAGATATATGAAAGCTTAAATTGTTTTAACTAGATTCGATTAAACTCATAATTTCTAAGACTAATGAAAGAATTAAAATTCTCTAGGTAGTCACATACCTACAAAAGTAACAAAAAATATTTTCATATTTCGATTTTTCTTATAAAATAAATAAATAAATAAATAAAAAAACAAGGCACTTTTTTTTTTTTTTTTTTTGTTTATACATACATATGGTTCCTAAAAATCAAGCTTATTAGTAAGTTTTTTTTTTTTTTTTAGCTGTTAGTCTTGCTTGAGAAAGAATGGAGATAGAAAATTAGTTGGAGAAGAAAGAGTTTAATATGGTAATTAAATATTTATGAGAGTATTTAATATGTAATAATTAATCTAATGATTTGGAGATATAATTTCTTTTTTTAATAATTTAATTAAAAAAAAAGATAAAAAGGATAATCTTGTAACAAAATGAAGTGTCTTTAGAATTTTTTTAAATTTAAATTTTAAGAATGAAGTATTTTTAGAAAAGAAGTGTAAAAAGAAAAAATTGGATTGTCAAAAGAAGCTCTCATTTATTATACATAAATTTTGATATTATGATATATAGACAATAAATTAAGATATTATTAGTATAAATTAACTAATAAAAACCTTCCTTATTTTATTGTCCATGAAATTATGAGATAAAATCAATCTATTTTTTTCATTCCTTAATTTCAATTTCTAATGCAAAAAAAATAAAACAAAAATAAAACAAAAATCATTAAATTACTTATCTTATATTGATACAATTCTTTACTCTAAATAGTTTGTTTATTAGTAATTATTTAATTAAACCTTTTATAATATATTTATCACTCTTAAAGATTTTAGGTTGGGAATTGTAAATTAATAAAAATGTTATGTTTTTCATTAAGCAATTTTATTCCTACTGTTGTAACTAAATTCTTCTTATTCTCTATCCGAATAATTCCAGGTACTAGATTACAAAATAATAAATATTTTAGGTTATTGATATTATTTTGCTAAATTTATTATATAGTTTGTTATTTAAATGTTTTCAACTACAACTAGATGTCGTTTTCAGTTATGCGTATTGTCAAAATTAGGTTTCGTAACAAGATGGAAGATGAATTTCTTACAAACTCTTTGATCATGTATATTAAAAGGGAAATCACATAGCAACTTAGTATATATTCGATTATAGACGATTTTATAAATTTAAAAATGTATCGGGATCCATTTTGATTCATAAAGTTGTGTCTATTTAATTTATTAATTTATTAATTTATTTGTTGTACTATTACAATTTACATACGAAACTATACATTATTACATTTGATTTTTTAAAATATTAGTATATTCGTCTTCCGTCAACTTGAATATATATTTTTTTTCTTGGGCCATCCCCCCCAAGGCTTTGCCCTTAGATACAAGCATGGAGAATGGAAAAATGGCGCTAACTGGGAACTAATGAACTATATTGACATGTTCGACGTTTGAAGAAGAGAAGTGCGGCTGATGAGAGAAATGAGAGAAACGTGTGATAGATTTTTTAAGGTTTAAAGGCGAGAAAAGGTTTCTAAATCTAATATTATATATATAGTTATTTTCCAGTGTGGGATCCCATACGAATTTTTCGTGTGGGATCACAGTTTATCACATGTGATAAACCTTAATCCCAAACTTGATAATTATATATATATATATATATCGGGTCGAGTATCGGTTTAGCAAGAAAACCCGACCCGACCCAACCCAACATATTTTCGGGTTATATAACCTATTTTCACTGATTTTCTACAGCCAACCCGACATTTTTGGGTTGGGTTCACTACTACAAAAAACGCAAAAGAAATCGATTATTTTACATGGAAGACATCGGTTTTTCAAAATTTTGTAACCGATGTCTATTTGAGTGATGTAAAAAAATTACATGCAACAACATCGGTTTTTAACCGATGTAAATGATTTTAAAAATACATCGGTTATATATAAAACTGACGACGTATAACTAATGTATTACAAAATTAATCCGCCGTCCAGCAACTACTGCCGCTCGGCCACCGCCATTGCCGGATCAGGAAACCGCCGCACCTCGCTTCTGATTTGTCATTATGAGGAATTGAACTTGAAACCTCAAGTCAAAAGTTGTAAGCCTTTACCACTTGACTACAAGAGTTGATTTATTAACAATTGCACAATATTTATATATAACCTATATGAGTTGTTAGAAATAAAAAATAAAAAAAAATAAAAAAAACTTGTTAGATAAATTTAAATTTATTCAACTAATCAAAATTCTAATTTCTACGACAGACATATATTAAAAAAATTATGTATATGGAACTTTTAATAAAATTATATATTTTTTTAAACATATATAGTCGAGTTTTTGGTTTATACTCTATAGGAGACAAGTGACATTAATTGTAATAAGCATGATTTGGAATACAACTCTCACTACATGGAAGATATTTCTTTACATGCATCTTGCAATTTAATGAACAAATGTAAGACTCGGATTCCTAATTTATATGGGTAATTGAATTATTAACGTGTCTCTTAGTATGAAACAAAAGGGTGCAAAAATAAATAAACAATTTAAAAAATAAATGATTTAAAAGTAAATTTATTAAATTTAAAATTTTACTTATCCAATATCGGTTTGCCCAAAAACCGATATCTTATTGTAAAATAAATCCATATCGGTTTGCCCAAAATCCGTTGTCTTTTCAAACCGCAATATTTAAGACATCGGTTCATATAAAAACCAATGTCTAAACGTTTTTTTTTTAAATATCGGTTTTCCCAAAAACCGTTGTCTTTTCAAACTGCAATAAGACATCGGTTCATATAAAACCAATGTCTAAACGTTTTTTTTTTAAATATCGGTTTGCCCAAAAACCGTTGTCTTTTCAAATTGTAATATTTAAGACATCAATTTTTTATGAACCGATGTCTAAAAGTTTTTTTTTAAATTGGTTACCTAAAAACCGATGTAAAACACAGATGTCTTTTAACATTTTTGTAGTAGTCGTTGGTCGAGTCAGCTTGATTGTGCCCACTGCCCCACCCCTGGAGGCAGAGGTGAATACAGGGGGCGGGCCATAGGGGCGATGGCCCCTCTACCCAATCAAATTTCAAGAATTTTTTCTTATTAGCATATTATAATACTATATTATGTAGATTATAATTGTATATTGTAAGTTTGTAACCTAGCCCCCATGTTATTAATAATATAAATTTCTTCCATTTTTTTTTGACAAAATCAATCCCTTTCAGTATTTTAATTTATTATGATTTCATACATTATTTCCTAATCTAGTCTATACAGTTACATAATTAACTTTTAATCATTGGATTTCAATCCAAAGGTCTATAAAAATCAAATATTTAAAAATTTAAAAGAAATAAAACTAAAAGGAAATAACCTCCTCTTGTAATTACAACTACAACCTATAATAGCTAAATCCGTCTATGTATGTATTTTTTTTTTATTAGGTATTCACTAGAACAAATTAAGATTTTATTTACTATTTTATTATGTAATATCTATCTTGTTTTGAGGTGGTTCTTATGGTTTACTCTGTATAGTTTGCATCATTACCTTAAAGACTAAATTGTATTACATTTGTGTATATTAATAAATTTTTCTTGCGTAACATTTAATATTAGTTTCTATCTTGCACCACATTCATCACTATAATATGTGGTGTTATGTCAGATTCTACATGGTATACTGGATTGTGATTTTGGTATTATTTTCACATTTGACCATTTATTGTTATAACCATTCTGCTTAATTTGGATTTCGTTTTTTACAAAGATATGCATATGTATTATATATGTTGTATTTTCAAACAATAACCAAGGAATGACTTATACCATCCAAGTGGTAGAATGTTGTATTTTTATACTACATGTTGTGGACTGGTTTAATTATTTCTATTTTGTCGACACCAAGATTAATGTCAAATATTCCGAAGCATATTTGTTAATGGACCTTTTTGATGTACTCAAATTTAGTAGTATGATTTTGTTTAATGTGACCATATTGTATTTTATATTGTGGATTCATAATGTGATGATTTAAATGTTTTATCTAACATAAAGAGGTCTCTACACTTATCCATACATAAATATGGGGCTAGCCCATGGGTTCCATAACTTTTGGATTTGAGGATTGACTATAGTAAACCCTAAATCATTTCTATATTCTCTTATGACTGACCAATCAACCTCAACACCGTCGTCACCACCTTTGATTTTTTTTTTCGACTGCACTTCCGATGAGCAGTGTCTCCAGCATCAATAATGTGCTTGGTCTCCCGTATCAAAAACATTCATTTGAGTGTTTTAAAGCTTTGAAATGTGTATGTCAGTGAATTTGCAAGAATCCTGGGATTTTGTTAACACAAAAATAAAGCAAATTAATTGGATATAAGACTTACATGACAAGTCGCCGACGTGATAAACAAATCCATTAAGTACAACTTGTCCAACTAAACTCTTTACCATCCCAAGCAACTTTCTAACAATAACTAACCGACAATTAAGTATTGTATTTTTCTATAATAGACAAATACGAATATGACGATTACGATTTGGAATAGGAGAGTGACATCCAAGATGCCTAGACCTCTCGAAGTCCCCCTATAGAGGCAAGACTTCTTTGACTACAAGAAAATGGGATTCTCATTATGAGGTATCTATCACGGTCTTTTTGGGCATGTGTTAGATAAGTAATAACAACCATGGGCCTTTAAAAGTCCATTGTAGATATCCATTTAAAAACTTTTCCATGATGGATAGTTTTTAATTAACACGGGCTGATAAGAGCCTGTGGTAATTGATATAAAATAATCACAACAGGCCTTTATATACGCTACTACACTCGTGATGGATATCATTGGTAATTCACGTTAAATAGATATAATATAAATTTGGAGAGATGCTGTTGACAATCCACCAATTATCTTTTTATACTCCATTTTAAATTTTTTAATTAATGACGATTTTAATCTGAATTAAAGACACTACAAACATTTTTTTTTTTTGAATCCAATGTTATTTTTATTTCTCTTTAGTGGTTTACAAACCCTAAAACATTTCTTTTCTTTTCTTTTTCCAATATTTTATTTGTTTAAATGAGATTTGATGGAGAATGATATGGAGCTTGATCAAATTTAATTTACTAGTTTGTTAGTTCCTGATCAGCCATTGATTTGTTGTTGTTATTATTAGAAGAGAGCTTCTCCTTCCAATCCATAAATTATCTATTTACACTCCACTTTAAAAAAATATTTAATGACAATTTTAACCTAAATTAAAATTACTAAACTAGACAAAAAAAATCTAAAGACACTCCAAACTAGTTTTGTTTTAGAAAATAATGTTTTCTTCTTTTGTGTGTTTTTTTTACAAACCCTAAAATATCTTCTTCTTCTTCTTTTCCAATATTTTAAAATTTTTATTGATTGAGAAGTGATGGAGAATGATATGCAACCAGAAGAAAATCCTGAAGGGATGCATAATAATTTACAACTGGAAGAAAATTCTGAAGTGATGGAGAATGATATGCAACGAGAAGCAAATTCTAAAGTTATAGAGAATGATATGCAACAAGAAACAAGTAGTAATCAAGAAGTAAGTATTTAATTATTTTTAATTTCTGTGCGGATATGCTGGCTAAGCGTGGTTCCAAGGGTGGGAGGGATGTTTTAATTTGGAGTGATATTTGATTTCTGGGTTCTTGAGCTCTGTTTTGTTTTTGTGTTGTTCGGTTTTTTTTTTATTTGTTTTTTATTTGTTTTTTGTTCTTTGCTGTAGGCGTGCTTGTTTGTTGGGCTCTGTTTTGGTTTGTGCCTAGTTTTTTTGCTGTGAGTGTGCTTGGGTGGTGGCTCTCTATTTTGGCTTGTTGCCTCCTTGTTCCCCGTTGCCTTTGTGCTGCTCTTTGTGGCCTTCAATAATTTGCCTTTAAAAAAAAAGTATTTAATTATTTTTTAACTTATAATTTTTTTGTTTTCCTATTGAATTTCAAGAATCTTGACACAATATTGGTGTTGTCAAAGTTTAATATATTCTAGAAATACTCTTTCTATACATGTTCTTTTTTAGAAGTAAGAAGATAGTAATCAATTTTTTAAAAAGAAAAATAGGTCAATGAGATAGGTCTTCTTGTTTTTTGTCTGCTGTGTGTAGTTAGTTTCTTCTGCTATTTGTTGTAGGTGCTTGTTGCCCGCTTGCTTTAGGGGCTTCTTTTGTTGTTTTTGTCTCCTGTTTGACTTAAATTTTTTATTTGGAATAATTTCTTACTTTAGTTTTGCTTGATTAATATTTTTTTATGTTGCAATTGTGAAGGATGAAAATATGACATGTGAGCATATCGTTGAAAATGAATTGCACATTGTCGACTGAACCAAGGCTTGTACCACTAAAACGGTATGTGACTTATTGAGTTTGTTGTTACATTTTTTTATTAACAAAAATGGACAAGTAGTATGACATTAATTTTTAATTTACTATGTCTAGATTTTCAAGAACAGAGAAGCGTTAATTGAATGGACTCGAGATATCGGTAAGAGAAACGGGTTTGTTATTGTTATTAAAAATTCTTATGTTGCTGCAGAGGGAAGAAAGCCACGGATGAATTTTGCATGTGAAAGAAGTGGTGCTTACAGGCACAGGTATAAAGAAGCTACAAAACCAAAACGACCTAAAGCAACTGGAACGAAAAAGTGCGGTTGCCCATTTTTATTAAAGGGACAGAAATTGGAAAGTGATGATGATTGGATTTTGAAAGTGGTTTGTGGGGTACACAATCATGCAGCTGCACAATATTTTGAAGGCCATTCATTTGCTGTCAGGCTTAACGAAACAGAAACCGATTTATTGGTTGATATGTCAAAGAGCAACGTTAAGCCCAAAGATATATTGTATACTTTAAAGACAAGGGATGAACATAATGCCACGACAATGAAAACAATTTATAATGCACGACATAAATATAAGATTAAAGAACTAGCTGGGAGGTCACAAATGTAACAACTGTTGAGTAAGCTTTCTGAGCACAATTACGTTGAGTGGCATCACAATAATGAAGATACAGATTGTGTAAGGGATTTGTTCTTCGCACACCCTTTTTCAATTGAGTTGTTACATGCTTTTCCACATGTTCTAATTATGGATTGTACATACAAAACTAATAGATATCGCATGCCGCTATTGGTGATAGTTGGTATTACATCCACTGAGATGACATTTTCTGTTGCTTTTGTATACTTAGAATACGAGCGTGAAGATAACTATACTTGGGCACTTGAGAAATTAAAGAGTATTATGCAAATTAATGTGCTACCGAGTGTAATTGTTACGGATAGAGAGATGGTTTGATAAATGCTATTGAAAAGGTATTTCGAGATGCTAGTAATCTTTTATGTAGATGGCATATTTCAAAGAATGTATTAGCTAATTGCAAAAAGTTATTTGAGACTAAAGGGAGGTGGGATGCTTTCATTTGTAGTTGGAATGTACTTGTGTTATCTGGCACTGAACAAGAGTACGTGCAACATTTAAATGTAATGGAAACTGATTTGGCTAAATATCCGAAAGCACTTGATTACGTCAAGAAGATATGGCTAAACAAACACAAAGAAAAGTTTGTCGCAACATGGACAGATTTGGTTTGTCATTTTGGAAACGTGACAACAAACATGTACATATTCATAACTTAATTAATATTGGCACTTAATTTTAGTATATATGAGAGCTTTATATTCTCCCATAATTTATGGAGCTTTTTTTTACAGGGCTGAGAGTTCACATGCAAGCTTGAAGAGACAACTAGGATCATCTCAAGGGACATTTGCCACATCATGGACAAAGGTTCACACTTTGTTAGAATTGCAGCATACTGAGGTAAAAGTTTCATTTCAAAAGAGTATGATTATTGTGCAACATAGTTTTCAACTTGGTGCCTTTAAGGAGTTAAGGGGATTTGTATCGAGGAATATTTTAGAGACGATACTTGATGAATTCGAACGAGCTGATTCCATCGGTTTAGATGTCTCTTCTTATGGATGTGTAGTTCGACGCACATACGATTGTCCATGTGCACATGAGATAGCATCATATAAACATGATAGTCAACCCATTCCTTTAAAATCTATACATCCTCATTGGAGGAAACTTGATGTGGTTTGCATCGGTCCAGAGAAGACAGAAGTGTTAAGTTGCACAACAGAACTTGAAATGATATTGAAATGATTTAATGGTGTTGATGATTGCAGTAAGATACAATAATTGAAAAAGTTGAAAGAGTTGGCAGATCCAGCATTAACTTTTCTTGTTGAGCCTGAGGTTAAAACTAAGGTGCGAGGACGACCCTCCATGAAATTAGACAAGTCTACTCGTCGAGATCCATCAAAGTTTGAGTATGTAGAATCTCTACTAGGTAATCATCATGCACATCTCATATATTTAAATACTGCTTCTACTCAATCAAATGAGAAAAAAAAATTGAAGGTTAAAAGATCACCATTTGTTCAAAATATTTCTTACATTGATTCATTTTCGTTGGAGTGGAGACCTTATATACTTCATGTTAAAGATATTGATTCGGATGGAAATTGTGGTTTTCGAGCTGTGGCTGATTTAATGGGTATGGGTCAAGATAATTGGATTCAGGTTAGAAGAGACTTAGTTGATGAGTTGCAACGTCATTTTGATGCATATAACAACTATTTGGATATGCTAATATAGCACACGAAGTTTTATTTTCACTCTCTTATTTTAATGCAAAGCCGACTATTGAATATTAGATGACTATGCCTGAGGTTGGCTATCTTGTTGCTTCCAAATATAATGTTGTGCTAGTACTCATATCTCAGCAGCAATGTCTTACGTTCCTCCCACTCAGATCAGTACCATTGCCTCACCCCTCTCATAAAATAATAACGATTGGCTTTGTTGCTGGATGTCATTTCGTAGAGGTATATATAATACATTTAAGATATATTTATATAATCAGTTATTGTCAAATATAAGTGTACATATGTATTAAGGTTTTTATTTTGTGCAGGTATTCATGCGCCCAAATTCGGCTATGCCTCCTATAGCCTCCGGTTGGTTGAAATATCGGCATCCGTGTGCAGAAGGATTGGCAACTTCATATACAGCAAATCTAGTTGCTTTCGAAGAATTGTTTTCTAATGTTGCTTCACAAGATACAATTGATTTGAATACCCCATGACAAATCAAATGTGTGGGGTATATTTAATTTGAGTTAAAGACACATTTTTTTTTTTTTTTGTCAATTGGAACATATGTATCTTTAATTTAAATTCTCATTTTGTTACAAAGTTTAATCAATTTTCAGAGCTTAGTTAGTATAATGGTTTATTATGAGATATTGTACTATATTTGTGTTTGCTTTAGTGCCCTTTGATTGAATTGTGTTTCTCGACAAGAAATATCATATTTTTTTTTATCAAGTTTTGCTTGAAATTTTTTTTTTTAACAGTTCAGACTTCATTCACAAGCCATAAAAGGCCAAGAAACAACAAACCAAGATACAACCAGAGCACCCAAAGAATCACTAAAACACCCACTCGAAGAACAGACAAAAGGGTAGTAAAAACAAGCACACCTGAGAACAAACATACAAAAAAAAAAAACACCAAGAGACAGTCAGCACATGGGACCTCAAAAGCAAGACATACCAAAATCAGGGCTGCTCTAAACATCACCCCACCTTAATTTTCATTCAACAAATATACAAAATAAAAAATGAGGTCATCATATGAGTTGTGCCACTGTTGTATCCGTGGACTAAAGAGATCAAATTCAAATTACTAGTTTTTTTTTTTTTTTTTTTTGTTATATGTTAAAATTAAAATTAAAAAATAATAATGGGTAAAATATTAAAATAAAATGGAGTGTCTTTAGATTTTTTTTTTAAAATGAAGTGTCTTTAGAATAGAAGTGTCAAAAGATATAAAAGATAATTTTGGAACAAAAGGAAGTGTCTTTAAAAATTTTTAAAATTTAAATTTTGAAATAGATTGTCTTTAGAAAAAAAGTGTGAAAAGAAAAAATTGGATTGTCAAAAGAAGCTCTCTTATTAGAATCGATAAAATTCTGTCAAATATATATATATATCCGAATCATTATATCCTAAAAATGCTATTACTGCTTTAGAATCATCATAACCATTTATTCGATAGTTTCTACTCATAAGACCACCACCACCATAACTGTTGTAAACAAGATGGTGATGACGACGGCAATGACGTTGTAGTTGTTGCTCGGAGAGATTTTCAACTGGAACCATGATCATATTTTTTGATGACCCAAGAACCCAAGGTCCCAAACCACCTGCAGCTGTTTTGATGATGACAACAACAATTCTCTTCTCTAATCTCAACACGCAGCCATTGATTGCAAACTTTTCAAGTTTTGGGTTAAATTTTTTTTTTTTTTTTTTTTTTTAAATGGAGCTTCAAAAGATAAAAAGGATGGTTTTGGAAATATGGAGTGTGTTTAGAATCTAAAATTTTAAGTTTTTAGAATTTAGTGTATTTAGAAAAGGAGTGTCAAAAGAAAAACTTGGATTGTAAAGAGAAAATCTCATAAATTTAGCTTCCAAAAATCCATTTTTGAAATGAAAATCCTAATCCCACCATATTCTCTCTTTTTTTCAATGATGCCAACTTAGACGATTGGGTTCTCACTCCAGGCAACATTGGGAATGAATCTTGGAAACATGTCCAAGATCCTCAAGTGTGTTGTGAACAATGACATCATCAACATCACTTCCATGTTTGAAAGCAACAGTAAGTTTCTTGTTTCTTTTTTTACTTTTGTGGTGATTTTTTTTTTTATTTTGTGTTTTTTGCGTTGCATTAGGGTTTATTAGTTTTTTGTGCTAAATTGTGTGTTTTGGTTGTCGATTCAGGATTTTGATGGTTTGATTTTATTTGGGCATTATTTTAATTAAGAGATTTGTTATTAATTTGCTAAGCTTTGATTGAATAGAAAATAAGAAGTCATAAATTATCAATTCTTTAAACTTTCTCTGTTTTAATTAAAAATGAGTGGATGAGTTATTTTCTAATTTAGATTTTTTACTCAAAATATTTGTTAATTCAAAAGATTCTTACATGAGTAGTTTATGCTAATCTAGAACCGGTTTCGTTGATGTGAGATTTTGTGGTTCGATCTTATATGAGCAGTCTTTATTTTTCTATATTTGTTGTGTGGCTATTCTTAATTATCTGTATATTGTTTCATTTTTGTCAAAATCGAAGTGCCTAGAGTATCAAGAAGGCCATGAAGACCCAGATTTCAGAAGTGGTTGTACCTAATGGTTCTCTGTTGAGACAAGTTGATCCAAGAACAAGGGTTAGCTCTTTTTTTTGTGTTATTATTACTTGTTTTGAATTTAAGATTTGATTTACTTTATTTTATTGTAATGTTATATGTTTTGTTTTCTTAGTATAAGTGTATAACTAGAGATTTAAATACTTTACTATGAAGTTCTTTTTCATTTCTTATTTCACCTATATGGATTGCATATTGAAACACTTTGTTTTATTTTGATTTGGTGGTGATAGTTTTTCAAAATCTATTATAGTTTTTTTCTCTCTGCAATCTATTAGAATTTTTAACTTGTGAGGTTTTGGACTGTGCTTTTTGATGAGGTTGAATGTCATGAGTTCGATAGATTGTGCTTTTGAGTTTCTGACTTTGATTTTTGTAAATTTCAAATGGATTGAAGTAGTTTTAATTATTGGTTTAGTAAAAATTAAAAAAAAAAAATGATGGTTATCAGTTTTCAATGTTATTTTTCTTTCTTTGGTTCTACAAAGTAGACGATTTCTATTTTGTTTCTCAGATTCATATCTTTTTTTAGATTTCTATTATTGTTGATTAGTGATTGGATGATTTACATACCTATTTAAGGTCCTTATTTCCTAGATTTTGTACTCGTTTTCAAGCGTGTTTTTGTATATAATGCATTTTGTGAGCATTTTGTAGGTAATATGCCCTAAAATAAGGTGTTGAGTATAATTGAAGAGTTTCGGAGGTTAAAAGGCTGAAATTGGAAATCTTTGTGCAGAACATTCAACTTTCGGGGGCCATATCTCCCTTCTCTGATCGAACAACATTTCGTGTAACTTATTTCTGGAAATCACCATGAGTCTACTTTCCAACGCTTTTTATGGATCGTGATTTCGAGTTCTCTAGAGGAAATTATGGTCGTTTTCGTAACAGTGCACAAAGCTGAAAAACTTCACCCAAGAGAGATGCGAGCTCACCAAGCTCGCCCCAAGCTCGCTAACCACTCGGGTTTAGCCCCTAAAACAGAGCAAGAAAGCAACCTCAAAGGGCGAACTCACCAAGCTCGCCCTCTACCTAAAATTTTGTAAACTTTAAGGAAATTACTCCATTACCCCTGACCTAATTAGCTCCCCTATATATTCATTTGCTTTTTCTCTGAAAAGCTACCAATCTACCTACCAAGAATATTCACTAAGTCATTTCCTACATCACCATACTAAGTCCTACACAATCCACCTAAACACTTGACATTAATCCATGATCTTTTCTTGTTCTTGGGAGATAGGAGATAGGAGATTGAAGGAGCTTGGAAGAGGAGAAAAGCAAAGGAGGAAGATCTACTCTACATAGTTTCTTCTATTACTTTATTCTCTTTTATTTTCTTTATTATAGCCATGTATTCATTTGAGCATATTTATTGTATGGCTACACTTTGTAATATGAGCTAAATACTTAATGTTAGGATTTGATGAAACCCCACCCATGACTATATATTTATATTGACCTTTGTTTTATTCATTATGTGCAATTGTAGTTTGTATGGATGTTTTAGTGTGCTTAAAGCTTTCAATAGATTGATCTCCTATTGACTGATTTTCGATTGTGTATTATGAACCGACCGGAGTCGCACACAACATGTTCGACGAAATGTCTTCTATGCATGTCTAGAAAAGTAGACCTACTTAGGCTAGCGTATAGGATTCCTTAGTGCGCCAATATCCTTAATGAATTCATACATATATTCTGAGTAATCGAGAGATAGGTTTGGGTATAATTTGGGTGTAACCTATTCTACTCGACCGAGATTATAGGTTAACATTTAGATGCACGAATCTATGAATTGCATGAGTATATTTTGGGTATGCAATTAAGTATAGAAAGAAAGTTAGGAGAGGGTGGGGTGTAGTCAAGTCCTAGCATTCATATTTACACTTAAGTTCATATCTTGTCATTTCTTTACTACAATAGTTTAACTCCTTGTTATTAGTTTAGTTTATCTTGCTTAATATGAAAACCAACCTTTTCGCTTGTTTGAATAGCATTTAGATTGATCAATTTCGATAATTAGTCACTCGATCCTTGTTGGGAACGAACTTTTATTTACCGTTGTACTACTCTCCGACCTCGTACTATTGCGAGTGTCACTAAGAGTGTAGTCAATTTTTGGAGCCGTTGCCGAGGATTAAGCGGAACGATTGATATCGATACTAGTTAGTTTATTGCTAATTTGAACTTTTTAATTTAGTTTGTGTTTTCTCTTTATAGGTACATTTGATCTTGTATGCACCTGTGCACGAGAAGCCAAAATCTTCGCTTCTTGGATTTCGACCTTGAAATTGAGAGACTAGCTTTAAGGAATAGACATGAGACAAGGGTGAGAAGAGCAGAGATGGGAGATCCAAATGCACAGTTAGGACATTTTGGTTTGCCTCATGTGGCAAATCAAAATCAGAGGGAATTGCCTCATGTGGCAATTCCAGACCAAAAGGTTTTGCCTCAAGAGGAAGATGAGCGCACTCTAAGGGATTACACGATGCCTAGAGTTGAGCAGAACCAGTCGTCTATTCGCCGACCAACAATTGCAGCAAATTCCTTTGAGATAAAGCCTTTAGTGATTCAGATGATTGGCAATACTTGCATGTTCAATGGATTGCCAAATGATGATCCAAACCTGCACCTTCAGAACTTCAACGAGATATGTGACACTTTCAAGTATAACGGGATTCTCGAAGATTTTATAAAGTTGAAGTTATTTCCATTCTCTCTGAGAAATGACGCGAAGGTGTGGTTGAACTTACTACCACTAAACTCGATCATTACCTTTGATCAGTTGGCCCAAGCATTCTTGAACAGATTTTTTCCACCAGGGAAGGCTACTCGCCTTAGAAATGAGATTTTTTCTTTTGCAAAATATGAGAATGAGAGTATCTACGAAGCTTGGGAGAAGTTTAAAGAGCTACAAAGGAGATGTCCTCACAATGGTCTTGCAAAGTGGCAGACTTTGCGAGCTTTCTACCAAAGAATCACGGTGTCAGCTAAGAATTTAGTGGATGTGGCTGCTGGAGGTTCTCTAATGAACAAATCAATGGATGCAGCCAGTGATCTCCTAGAAGAAATGACACTCAACAATAGCCATTGGGGAAACCAGAGGCAATTACCGAAGAAGGCTCCGGGTTTGATAGAAGTAGATAAGTTGACAAGTGTAAAGGTTCAAATGGCGGCATTTCAAAACCAAATGAACAAGATGAGTGCAGGGCTTAGTAATGTGCAAGTAGCCTTATGCCCTTATGCGAGTGGTGTTTGTGGCCACACTCTAGCATGGATTGTCAAGTTAGAAACCCATTTGCTTTGAGTTCAACAGAACAAGTTTCTTTTGTAAACTACAACCGAAACTTCCAAAATCAACCCCAATAACAACATGCCAACCAAAATCCCCAAAACAACCTTTTTTCAAATACTTACAACCCAACATGGAAAAATCACGGAAATTTGTCATGAAGGGAGAATCAACCCCAACAACAACAAAACATCAACCAAAGACAACCTCCCGGATTTCCATAACCACTCCAACAAAACTACCCTAATCCTAACCCTAACCCACCCATGAACAAACAGGGGGAGAGAAAATCTAACCTAGAGGACCTTTTCTCTAGATATATGGGCAAATTGGACACTAGAATGGAGACCTAAGATTTTAGCCTTGAGGAAGCTTGACACGAAGATTGACCAAGTTGCTCAACATTCACAAGCCTCAATCCAAAACTTAGAAACGCAAGTCGGGGCAATTGGCGATGGCGATGGCGATCTAGGGGAGGCAACAAAGGGCATTACCAAGCAATACAGTGGTCAACCCCAAAGAGCAATGCAATGCTATTTCATTAAGAAGTGAAAAGGAGGTTGAATTGTCAGAAGGTGTTGGGAAGGATGAAGAAGTTATTGTTAAAGAAGAGGGTATTATTAAAGAAGAGGTTGTAGAAGAAAAGAAGAGTTCTAACCATGATGACGTGCCTACCACATCACAAGATCCTCCTCTACAACCCTAAGTCAAAGCCTATGTTCCTCCCATACCATATCTGCAAAGATTGAAAAAACACAAGGATGCTCACAATTTCGGAAAGTTTTTGGAGATATTTAAGAAACTTCAAATCAAAATCCCTTTTGCCGAAGCACTTTCCCAAATGCCTACTTGTGTGAGATTCCTCAAGGAATTACTCTCCAACAAAAGGAAGCTAGAAGAATTCGAGACGGTCACCTTAACAGGGGAGTGCAGTGCGATCCTATAAAACAAACTCCCACCTAAGTTAAAGGAACCCGGGAAATTCACAATCCCATGCACCATTGGCCAAACAAAGGTTGGGAAGGCATTGATTGACTCCGGGGCAAGCATCAATTTGATGTCATACTTAGTTTTTCAGAAGTTGGAAGTGAGGGACATGAAGCCTACTCATGTTGCCCAACAACTAACCGATAGGTCAATCAAATACCTGAGAGGGGTCCTGGAAAACATCTTGGTAAAGGTAGAGAGCTTGTACTTTCCTGTGGATTTTGTGATACTTGAGATGGAAGAGGAAGTGGAAATACATTTGCTTCTAGGTAGACCTTTCTTGAAGACAGTATGGGCTTTGATAGATGTGAAGGAAGATAAAATGATATTGAGGGTAGGAGATAAACATGTGGTGTTTGACATGAAAATGGTGGCCTAGAGGCTGATGAAAGTGGATAGGTGTTTGATGGTTGAGGTTGTTGATCCTCCTGTAGGGGCAGTTTTCAGAAGAGACATTCCAAAAGAGCAGCCTAATTCTTGTGTGGTTCATGATGCTCAAAGAAAGAAGATGAAAGGTGGCCACAAACCGGGCTCTCGTGGAGTTATGAACAAAACTCAAGTGACTCCTCCGGATAAAATTGAGAAGAAATTGGATAAAATGGACAAAGGGAAGAAATAAATTATTGTGGACCAAACAAGAATAGTGAACGGATTTTGTGTAAGGATGTTCTATGCCTCACATAAATTGAAAAGGAAAGGTGGCGATGATGTTGCACCAACCGTTGATCCAGATTGAAGAGATGAGCATAACAAGTCTTGCCTAGACGTTAAATCGTGCGCTTGGTGGGAGGTAACCCACCTAGGTATATTTCTTTCTTAGTTTATATCTGTTTTTATTTTGTTTTTACTTTTTTTTTTTGTTTAGAATAAGTGTGTGAATTGGTTGTGTTGTGTTTAGTGCCTAGGTAGTTTACGTTGTTTGTGTTTGAGTGCTTACCTTTCATGCTTCGTTTATTCATTGTCCATGCATTTCAATGTCATATAAAAATTGAAGACAATGTTTAGATTAGGTTTGGGGGTTTGGATTCATTATTTGAGTCATTTTTTATTTTACTTTTTCAAGTTTTTCTTTGACCTTTGCGAAAGTACCCTGTTTTGAAATTTTGGAGGCCAAATGTTTCATTTAAACTGTACTTCTTGGTGAAGAAATAAATTATTTCTCCCATGCTGCATTCTTTGATTTTTCGATACGGTTCCAACGGTATAAAAAACATAAATTTCTGGGTGGGGGTTCAAAAGTTATGAACGTTTCTTCAACCAAAGGTCATGGTCGATGCCCTATTTTGAAAATCTGCACGTGAACTGTCTTCGACGTCCATTTTCACACTTTTTCAATTTGAATTTTGAAATGTTTTATAAATAAAAAGTGTGTATTTGCATGTCTATTTTCCTGTGCCAAAAGTTGAGAAAGTGTTATTGAGTATTTTTGAAAATATGCACTAAAGAGCGGACATAAGTTGATTTCAAAAGTCACCAGTTTTTGGAATTTTATCCTCTATGTTGAGATGGTCTTTCGCATTGTGTTTTTTTTTGTGTTTTGTGTCATGGTAGGTGCGCACCGTTAGGTCGAACTCTGTTGTTTCCAATATTGGGGACAATGTTGAGTTTTGGTTTGGGGGTGCGGCCATCCTTTGACCATTTTTGCATGATTGTTTTGTATGTGCTTATTTTTTGTGATTTTTTTTTAAATTTCTGCATGATTGTGTGTTTATAGAGTCAAATTTTATCCGTTCTCTTGCTTCGAGCCAAATTTTGGAGCTTTAGCTTGCTTAATGAGATGCTTTTGGGTTGTGCCTTTGGAGGCAATTTTTGCATGTGTTGAATCCCTGAGTCTAGGCAAATGTTGTGCTAGTTAAAGCTACACCACATTGCTTGCACGCACCCTACTAGACTCGAAAAGTGTCTTAGTAATTGAGTATTGCGCTTAAGATGTCTAGATCATTAGTGGAGACTACCCACGTGAGGCTAGAGCCTACATAGCGTCCTTAAGAGTGTGATTTGTTTTATTGTTTCATCTTAAACACTCTTCTTGTAGATAAATAAGCATAAATAAAAATGACCTCACTCCATACTTTGGACATTAAAGAACGTCATTTTAAGAGCATCACCGTAGTTTCGCCTTTGTTTGTTTGCTTAACTCTTGCCTATAGAGATGATGTAGGCTATGTGTTTTAAATCACTACAAATGATCCAAACATGTCCTATGCCTTGTGTGTGTGCTTAAATGTCCTATCTATGTTGACCTACACACTAAGCCCTATCACTATATCCTCCTATATCATATACATCACTATATCTTACATAAACACTAGACCACCCCATTTGCTACGATTATGACTTGTTATCATATCAAAATGAAACTCAACAAAAATCAAAATTTTAAAAATAGCATGTACTCAGGCTAGATGTGTAATTTGTGCAAAGAATAAGACTCAAAATATATGAAAAAAAATAAAATTAAAAGTTCTCAAAAGACAAAGAATAGCACAAAAAGCCATTTAATCTTTAAAAGTGTAAAAGTTGCCAAAATGTAAAGCAACTTAATATTTAGCACAAAATGATTAATTGAATAATTTGTGCCTATATGCTATTGTTGTGAAGAGCGTGCCTAATAGAAGTTTAAGCATAATCGGTAGCTAGCCCATAATTTTGTAACCACCTAGCCTCCTCACCACTAATTCACCATAACCTCGCTTGAACTTTAAAGAAGTCCTAATTGATCTATAGGAGGAGTTTTAGCTTGTTGATGAAGGTATCAAATGGTGCTCTACTTTTGTTCTTAATGTTCAAATCCGTTCTTGTGGTCCAATTGCATTCAAACTTTAGCGGTTTTTCAAAAATTGTCATATTCGTGTAAAATTAGAAAATTTCTTGTGCATAATCTCCAACCGCATATGTTTGTTGAGTGAGCCTAGGTTCTGAGTGGTAAAATGAGAGAGATCCTGAAAGGTATAGAGTCGAGGCGAAATGCTATTATAAGACTTTTGTGTTCGATGCTTTTTGAAGCTATGTTCACTAAGAAGTATGGAATTGCAATCTCTCTTGTTGTTGCACCTTAGCTTGCATTTCCCAAGTTTTTTCTTAGGGGTCTTAGCATGTATGTGCCTAAATTCGGTTCGTCCCTTATTGCATCTCTATCTATAGTTGGCTCAGCAGGAAAGACGTTTGTGGGTGTCGTACTGTAAACCCTCATGAGACTTCACTCATCCATTAGGGATCGCTAAAGGGTTTAAAAGGCTTATGGCACATGCCAAGTGCCATCGTGTCACCCGCGAAAGTGGTGTTTTGTTTTATTTTATTTTATTATTTTCTTTATTTTATTTTATTTTCGCTTGTTTTTGTTTTAGTTTTGCTCGAGGACGAGTAAAAGATAGATTTGGGGGTATTTGATTGGATGATTTACATACTTATTTAAGGTCCCCATTTCGTAGATTGTGTACTCGTTTTCGAGCGTGTTTTTGTATATAATGTGTTTTGTGAGCATTTTGTAGGTTATATGCCTTAAAATAAAGTGTTGAGCATAATTGAAGAGTTTCGGAGGTTAAAGGACTGAAATTGGAAATATTCGGGGTAGAACATTCAACTTTCAGGGGCCATATCTCCCTCCTCTGATTGAACTACATTTTATATAACCTATTTCTGGAAAGCCCCATGAGTCTACTTTCTAATGCTTTTTACGGATTGCGATTCCGAGTTCTCTAGAGGAAATTATGGCCATTTTCGTAACGGTGCGTGAAGCTGAAAAACTTAACCCGAGAGAGATGCGAGCTCAAGGCGAGCTCACCGAGCTCACCAAGCTCACCCCAAGCTCGCTAACCACTCGAGTTTAGCCCCTAAAACAGAGCAAGAAAGTGACCTCAAAGGGCAAGCTCACCAAGCTCACCCAAAGGTCGCCCTCTGCCCAGAATTTTGTAAACTTTAAGGAAATTACTCCCTTGCCCCTAACCTAATTAGCTCCCCTATATATTCATTTGTTTTTTCTCTGAAAAGCTACCAATCTACCTACCAAGAATATTCACTAAGTCATTTTCTACATCAACATACTAAGTCCTAGATAATCCACCTAAGCACTTGACATCAATCCATGATCTTTTCTTGTTCTTGGTAGATAGGAGATTGGAAGAGGAGAAGAGCAAATGAGGAGGATCTACTCTACATAGTTTCTTCTATTACTTTATTCTTTTTAATTTTCTTTATTATAGCCATGTATTCATTTGAGCATATTTATTGTATGGCTACACTTTGTGATATGAGCTAAATACTTAATGTTAGGATTTGATGAAACCCTACCCATGACTATATATTTATATTGACCTTTGTTTTATTCATTACGTGCAATTGTAGTTTGTATGGATGTTTTAGTGTGCTTAAAGCTTTCAATAGATTGACCTCCTATTGACTGATTTTCGATTGTGTGTTATGAACCAACCGGAGACGCACACAACATGTTCGACGAAATATCTTCTATGCATGTCTAGAAAAGTAGACCCACTTAGGCTAGCGTATAGGAATCCTTTATTGTGCCAATGTCCTTAATGAATTCATACATATATTCTGAGTAATCAAGAGATAGGCTTGGGTATGTTTTGGGTGTAACCTATTCTACTCGACCGAGATTATATGTTAACATTTGGGTGCATGAATCTATGAATTGCATGAGTATATTTTGGGTATGCAATTGAGTATAGAAAGGAAGTTAGGAGAGGGTGGGGTCACTACAAAAAAAAAGGGCTATTGGGACGATTGTTTTTCGTCCCAATAGCCCAAAAAACGTCCCAATAGGTCTATTGGGACGAATTTTATTCGTCCCAAATTCCGTCCCCTCAGGTGGGTCGCAACAGCTTCTTTGGGACGAAAATTGAAATTCGTCCCTTAAAACTACCTATAGGGACGATTTTTGTTCGTCCCAATTGATAAGGTATAGGGACAAAAATATTCGTCCCAATAGACAACTTGTAGGGACGAATTGTATTTTCGTCCCCTTTGACAACCTGTAGGGACGAAATATTTCGTCCCTTTAGATAATTTTTCGTCCCTTTAGGTATCCTATAGGGACGAAATTTTAAAAAAAAAATTTTTTTTTTTTTAAAATAAAAAATTATTGCTTCAGCCACCCACCCACACAAATCAATTTTAATTGTTGTCCTCAAGGTGAGTCAAACCCTGCACACACACACCCACCCATACACGCCCAACCACTTTGCTGCTTCTTTGTTTGTGATAACAAAAGCATAATATTTATATATAACCTCTACTTCTTATTAATTTTTTATTAATTATTTTTCGATTCAAATTTTATTTGTAGATTGATTCCACTAACTTAAATTTTATTTTTATATGATAAACAAATTGATATTAAAAAACATTTATTATAACATTTAATTAAACTATTTTGTTCAAATCATATATTGTCAGATCAAATGGTCAATTGTTAATCGTACTCGGAATTAAACATGACTCCGATTTTCGATTTGGAACCAACGGTTTCGATTTTTGATTCGGGTTTACAAAATACTTGAAGAATAAAATGAAAAGGCTCAATAATGGAAGATTCAAAACAAAAAAAATCTCCGTAGCGCCACTAAACTAATTATCCAATGATGTTCAACCTCCATTAGAGATCTGTTAAACAAACCTCTGTGAAGAAGATGAAAGAATAATAAAAAAAAAATAAAAAAATAAAAACTTCAAAGTAAGAGAATGTGTGTAAAGTAAGGGCATTTTTGTCCGTTCACCATAATAGGTGCATTTTAAACTTAAGTTATTAAAGTGGTGACTTTCTTACAAAAACACTTTTAAAATGTGTCATTTTCCATCATTTTCAAGTTTTGATTTTTGATTCGGAACCAACGGTCTCAGTTTCAACAGTTCGGTTCCGATTCCAACGGTTTAGTTCTTTTTTTAAAAAATAATAGAAAATCTTTCAAAATTAATTAATTATTATAATTTTAAATAAAAAGAAAACCTTTTGAGACGAAATTTATTTCGTCCCAACAGGTAGTCTATTGGGACAAATTATGTATTTCGTCCCAATAGATATCCTATTGGGACGAAAGAAATTCGTCCCTAAAGGTCAACAAAATTTATTAACCATTATAATTTTAAATAAAAAGAAAACCTATTGGGACGAAATACATTCGTCCCAATAGGCAGTCTATTGGGACGAATTATGTATTTCGTCCCAATAGACATCCTATTGGGACGAAACTAATTCGTCCCTAAAAGCCTTACCACATTAGACGAAATACATTCGTCCCAATAGGCAGTCTATTGGGACAAATTATGTATTTTGTCCCTAAAAGCCTTACCACATTAGACAAAAATTGTCCCAATAGACATTTTATTGGGAAGAAATAAATATTTGTCCCAATAGAATGTCTATTGGGACGAATTATGTCCAAGATGGTAAGACCTTTAGGGACGAACTTTTTTTCATCCCAATAGGATGTCTATTGGGACGAAATATAGAATTTGTCCCAATAGACCTCCTATTGGGACGAAATAAAAATGTCCCAATAGATTTTCGTCCCAATAGGCCTTTTTTCTTGTAGTGGGTGTAGTCAAGTCCTAGCATTCCTATTTACACTTAAGTTTATATCTTGTCATTTCTTTACTACAATAGTTTAACTCCTTGTTATTAGTTTAGTTTATCTTGCTTAATATGAAAACCAACCTTTTCGTTTGTTTGAATAGCATTTAGAGTGATTAATTTCGATAATTAGTCACTCGATCCTTGTTGGGAGTGAACTTTTATTTACCATTGTACTACTCTCCGACCTCGTACTATTGCAAGCGTTACTAAGAGTGTAGTCAATTAGGATTCATGTAGATTAATGGCTACCAGGTGAACTTGATTAAATATATTGATCTTGATTATATACGAGATTGTCATTTGTTTGTGGATCAAAAACGTGACGATTCTTATGCTTCAGAAATATAGAAACATAAGGAAAATTATTGGTGAAGAAAAGTGACACCCCACATGCAACTAGTCTTAAATGATTGACATGATTATATGAAGAAAATGGTGAGCAATGTTCCTTTAATTCACCCTACAAAAAGTTGAAGATTTACTTGGCAACAATCTAATGTTAGGACTTAACAATTTTAATTAGGATTTGAGTGAATGTTTTGTGTGAAACTAATGTTAGGACTTGAGTATTTTTAATTAGGATTTGAGTGAATGTTTATTTTGTAACATTATTTTTATTATGTACATGCTTGTACATTTTACCAAATTCAATGACAAATTGGATTTTTAAATATGTTAATATGTTCCATCATTTTCGATATAATTGTATGCCAAATTAAAAAAAAAAAGATTTAAAAAAATTAACAAATCATAGTATCTAAAACGGGCAATGCTAGTGGTAATTACGTCGTCTACAATGGGCATTACCAATGGTAATTATTGTATCCACCACGGACAATGCATGTGGTAATTACACTTTTCGACAACGGGCATTATGTCATCCACTACGGGCAATGCTCGTTGTCAAAAAACATGATTTTCCATCGCTACTTTATAGACAACGGACGCTTACATGTGGTTGATCCGTGGTAGATAAGCATTTTTCTAGTAGTGTTTCTTCAGTCTTACATCATCCCAACTCCCAATCTCAACACTTAAGGGACGCAAACATTCTGACTAAAGTGCATCTTTTGGCATAAATGCAATTGAATATACCATTCTTTTGATGCAGTTCAAGATCATATGAGCTTCTTAATAAGCCGTCGTTAGTACTCAACAAAATGATATTTTAAAATGTGTTCATGTTGAAAACTGATTTCACCACTTAGATATAAAATTAGTAAAGTGGCAAGTAGGATTCATTCCATAGGGAATTTGAGTGATAGTTGAATAAATTGACAATTCCTAAATGCGATAAAATAAAACATAAGCAATGGATGGTTGAATGGTTTGTCAAGCCATCAAACATACATGTAAAATAAACCTAATAAAACTAATAAAATAGATAGAAATCTAGATAAGAGATATATGGGATAAACAATTAAGGGAATTGCTAGGGAATTAATGGGATTACAAGTGGATTACGGGAAGTGCTTCTCAAGCTACCTTAGCGAACCAACCTCACAAATGTTAACCAATTGTTTCCTTAATTGTGTTTAGATCATTACTATGAACCCTAAACAACTTTCCACCGCAATGCCTAACCGATTAAGGAGAGGGGGTCACGGCGGAATCGGGTTGTTACAATTAACGGTTTAGATAATCGCGGTTGATATACCCTCCGATGATCTATCCTAGTCACTATGTTCTCAATCCATCAAGGTTGTCAATCCAATAAAGATTATATAACAAATTATCTTAAACAAGAGTATAATCAACTAGTGGATATACATGTCAATTATATAATGCATAGAATCTAGTTATAAAATGAATAGAACACAAATAGAGATTAAATATATATTAAAGTTTAAGCAAAACCCAATCCAAATGTTCTCACATCAAAACCCTAGAAAAAAGGGTTTAATTACACATATTACAATCAAAGGGAAGGCAAGTAAAAGATTAGGAAATCACCCTTGGGTCTCCTTTTGTAAGCTTGATCATTTCCTTGCCTTTGATGCTCCTTGTGCAAATAGTGGATGATGATGATATGTCTAGATAGGTGGAGTCAAATGGGAAGTGACTAAGGAGATATGTGGAGAAGATGGGAAGAAATGAATGATTTAGGGAAGGTAATTTAGATGTTTAGCTTAGGTAGAAGAGAAGTTGAGGGATTAGGAATGGTAGAAAGGAGGTTTCTTGGTTGTCAAGAATTGCCAAGAGTTGTTTAAAAAGGGAAAATGGTGATGAATTTATAGGGTTTTCATTTTAGGTCACGGGTGGTACATTACCAAAACACCCCTCCTACATGGCAAATTACCTTTTAGGCCAAAAGAGGGGATTATTATGTAATTAGCCAATCAGCCATTGACAGAGTAGAGGTTGTGCTTTGCTCTTCATGGCGACGCTAGGGCGACTCTGAGGCGACCTAACTGGAGCCAAAAATCACTCCCCGTCGCCATGGTGACAATTTTGTCACGGTTTTGGGCGTGAGGGCGACAAAGGGGAGGAAGGAGGCGTGATTGGAGGCTTGGATTTCGGTCGATTGGGGCGCTGGGACTGTTGCGACGAGGCTACAGGTGATGTGGCCGTCGTTTTGGGTCAAAAATCGACCGACGATGGGTCTTGGATCAATATTGAACGGTGGTAGCGGAGCTAGGGTTTACAGGCATCCATGGTTGTCAGCTCACGAGGAAGAAGAAGGTGAACAGGTAAAGGTGGGGGTACCCTTAACAAAGGTAAAGGGTGTGCACAGTCTACCTCTCTTTTGCCTTGAATGGGGTGCATTTAGCAAGGCCATGGGCCTCGTTTAGAAGCCCATACCCCTCTCAAAACGCACCATTTCACTAATGCGGGTATGGGCTGTGGGCTTGCGTTTGGGTGTGTAAAGAAATAGGGCGGGGTGTGCTTAGAAGCCCACTATCAACCACCACCCAAAACGCACCGCATCAAGTGACGTGGCGAGCCTTGGCTGCTCTGCTTGGCGAATTGCAGATAACCCGCTGAACTCTTCTACATTTGCGATAAACTCCAAACCTTCTTCAGAACTTACACTTTTGCCCCTATTTCTCCAAAATTACTTCAATGCCCATGAACTCTGTAAATACCTAAAAACACTTAATTTATACAATTAAATCACGGGATATTGCCCGAGAATCAAGCATAAAGAGATGGAAGTAAAGGCCAAAATCGTACCAATTTTGGTCCGATCACTTCTATTGTGTCTCTGATTAATTCCATAGTTTCTCTCTCTCTCTCTCTCTCTCTCTCTCTCTCTCTCTCTCTCTCTCTCTCTCTCTCTCTCTCTCTCTCTCTCTCACACACACACACACACACACACACACACACACACACTCACTTTTGAGCTTCTCTAATTCTTAAAATAAACAATCAGAGAACATCGATTCCAACCGGTTGGAGTCTGTTGCCATGGTTTATATAAGTTCAAGCAGAACAAATATCAATTTAATTTTCCTCAAAAAATATCAATTTAATCAACCTTATAATTTGCTTCAGATGCATGATTTTCGTTACTTGATCAATTGACTTGGAAATTGTTCGGAGGAAAAATAGAAAATTATAGAACAATTGTCAAATCACACATAATTGTTGGATTAGTATCGTTTAACAAATGAACGGACAGCTTGTTATTTTTTACAAATTAAAAGACAAAAATGGCAACAACGTAACCGAATAGCACCAATAATAATTGCCAAATCTACATTAAATTGCCACAACGTCAATAGTTTCACAGATGTGAAACTAGTTAAGTTAAAAGTTAAAATAATGCAATAGTATCACACACATGAAATCAATTTCACATAGCCAATGTCTTAAAAACGTTTTTAATATCGAGATGTTTTTCTTTACTAAGGCGAGACGTAAGCCTCAAGACGTAACGAGGCATATGCTTCACTAAAGGATGTTTAAAACACATAAAATGCATATAAAATTTCATAAAACAACCAATATCATATTAATAAGTTCATAATTCATAATTCATAACATGATACAAAAAACTAGTCCATATAAGTTAATAAATTCAAAAATACAAAAAAAAAAAAAAAAAAAAAAACAGCCTTTATATATAAAAAACACAACAGTCAATATATTACGATATATTAACCAAAAAAAAAAATGAAACAAATATATAATATAGTTGTAGAGTGATCATGTTTACTCAAGACAACTTATATGTAAGATCCTAGATTTTTGTTGGCTTGATTCCATTGCAAAACTTTCTTTATTTGTAATGGTTAGTTGCTTAGGTGGTTTTTGGTGAAAAGAAGCTTCAAAGGAGAAAAACAACTTCTCATACAAATATCGTCTTCAAGAGGAAAAGCACGTACTTAGATGCTAAGGTATCAAAATTCTTCTTCCTCTTGCAAGGCGTAAGCGCACACACACACAATTCATTCATGTGTGTCCCTGCATCATTGCGCTACATTTGGTATAACACATTTACACACCATTGAAGTATGCTCATGCATTGAACTCATATTGTCATACATTGTAGAGTTGCATGTTTTAAGACTATGTCTAGGAAATGCATACTTGTGTGATCTTGTGTTTATATGTTTATATTTTTATTATATTTGGACTTGAACATGATATCATTTGATTCCTTATTGAGTATCTATCATTTCGGTTACTCATTCATTAGGTTTCGAGTCCAAACGATGTAGCTACGCTAATTTTCGTTCCATTCGTTGAGTTGTCTTCGTCATCGTTTTCCGGGATGAATTTTCAACATTTTGTCAAAGTTTCATAGTCTTCGTTGTGCATGAGGGAGTCACAATTCGTAATCCAAAGATGGAATCGAAATCGGAGTTCGGAGGCCCAAATACGGTCGAAGAACGCGAGTGGAGCGCGAGAGGAGCTAGCTTGGCCAATGGCCAAGCCTTGGAGGGCGTGTGAGGTGGCCATGAGGCTCACGGCTAGAGCAGCCCTCTGCCCCCGTGTGCCTCACGCACCCCTTACAGGGTTTTCTGAGGTGGCACGTTGTGATTGGCCTCTCTTCCTTCTCTCTTTCATCTCTTTTAAAAACTCTTTTTCCCTGCCATTCATTTCAAGAAGAAGAAATTGAAAAAGATGAAGTGCAGAATTTCTTCATGATTTTAGGTTTCTTGTTTCAACCATAACTTTCTCATTTCAACTCCGAATCAAGTGATTCAAAAGCCAAAAATGTTGGTCTTAATGAGAGCTACAAACCCCAAGCATTTTTAGAGTCATTTAAGTTCGTGATATTTCACAGCAAGCTTATTTCAGGCCGAGACTCATGATTTGTATGTGAAACATCTTCTTCTTAATTTCTCTTTTGATCATCTCATTTAATCTTCCTATTTGATTGATGAAATGTGTTAAGAATGATGTTAAGAATGATGTTAATTCATATTTGAGGTTGGTTTTATTGATTGATTTTTGAGTTTTAGCTTTGTGATTTCTATTAAACATATTCTAGCTAAACTTGATTAACATGAAATTGATTCTAGAAATGATTTGTATGATGTGCTTCATGATGATTTCTAGGTTTAGTTTCATGATCTAAGAACTAGGTTTTTTGAGCTTGATATTGAATATTCTCATATTGTTCTTATTGATTCACATGTCTTGATTTCTAGATACATTTGTGATTGTTTGTTGAAAGCATATTCTAGATTATCAATGAACATGTTCATAAAGCTTGATTGGTCATCTTGTTCTATTTGATTATGATTTGCATCATTTGCATCACCTAGACCATTGCCTTATGAAAAGGTTGAAGTCTCTTGTTAAAGTGAGTGAAACTTTAATTTGAGCAAGAAGACTTGGCTAGGAAATTGTTCCGGATAGCTAAGCAAGAAGTCTTAGTTAGGATCAAGAGGATCCAGATAACTAAGCAAAAGTCTTAGCTAGGAGCGTGATACTCCGTATGGTTGAGCTAGGGAAGCTTGACTAGGATCTTTGTGATCTAGATAGCTAAGCAAGGAAATCTCCCTAGAAGCTTGAGAGCCTTGGATCGGATAGGAAGTTGCTTCCAAGAGGTGAAGGACTTATCTTGGATAGGGAGTAGGAAAGTGATTCATTTGGTCTTGTGGATAGACTAGGAGTTGATTGCATTGTGTGTGTATCTCTTTCTTTCAAAGTGAATTGCTTTGCCGGTGGTTGTGGTATTAACCCGTCAATGTTTCCTCTTTGAGGTTTTACCACGTAAAAACTATTGTGTCAAGTTTCGTTTTATATTTCTTTATCTTCCATATTTTTGTATTGATTGCATCTGAAAGTATACAAACGTAGTTAAATAGCTTAAAGCATACTTAGAGGGGGGTGAATATGTTTTTATGCCTTTTCTAATCCCTTGAACAAACTTTCGTTTGTCCCTCAAGGTAGCCTTACATACAACACATAAACCAAGAATTCATACATAGACAAGATAAGCATATGATCATTTAGGCATTGTCTATATATATCAATTAGTTGTATGAGATATAAGGACACATAAACTCAACAACAAAGAATACTTGTATTCCAATATTTGTTCAATGTATTACAAGTATAATCAAATATCACTATACATAAAAATTATAATATACAAAAGAATTATATTTACAAATATGATCAAAATGAATTAGTTCACAAATCACACTTTACAAAAATCTTGTTTCAATATGTATCACAAGTGAATAATATGCAACAAGATAACAACATACACATATACAAATATAAGAGATAGAGATAGGAAGAATTAACACAAGATATTTTTTAACGTGGTAAAACCTTCAAGGAGGAAACATCTACGGGTTGAACTACAACCATTGGGTACTATATTTTTTGGATGGTAAATTAGAAATTCCTCAAAAGTGACCAACCTTGGCCAACTTCCTATTGGAGTCTATGTTTACCCAACCCTATTGGAAAGTATGAAATCCCTCAATGATGCGAAGCCACCATATATTGGACAACATAACCAACATCGATGGTAGATTAGAAATTCCTCAAGAGTGCATACACATCCCGTGTACCCCGCTCTTTTGGAGTCCTAAACATGTGATAACACAAGTAATAAAAGTCTAGATGCAAACTTGAATAAAAACCTAGAGCATGTGAAAACACCTAACACATAAAACTCATAGTTTCATTTACACAAATAACACTCGAACAATTCATATTCATGAAGCACAAATTCAAGATGTTACAAACATACACAAAAATGCTAGAATCACAAAATGTGTTCAATGAATATTCTAGCCAACAATTAGAGCAATGATATATTGTATAATCAATTAGATCCTATTTGTCTCTATATACAAATACAATTGGATTAATCCTAGATTTTATCAATCAAAGGATCAAAATACATTTCAAGGATTATTAATCATAAAATGAATCAATCAAGTCACAAATAATCCTAGATATCAATCTAATCACAATACAACTCTCAAACATGTGAAAAACCTAGAATATAAGAAACTAGTTCATATATGTCTCTAATTAGACTTTTTATTAAGATTGATTATGAAGCTATCTTTCTTAATAGCATTCACCATATATACACATACATATAGAAGAAGAAACCCCAAGCAAATTGAAGGTTATAAAAGAAGAAATCTCAAAGATATGAACACTACCTTGCAATCACGAGCTGATTCATTTTTCTATGTAAAACTACCATGAAAATTGATCAAACAGCTGCAAGACCACTTGGAAAAGGTAGAGGACTCAATTACAAACAATTTCCAACTTCAATCAACCAATTCCGACTTCGTATGAGAAAGTTATGGTGTTTGGAAGGTGAGAAAAATTGAGAGAAAAATTCTAGTCAGAGTTCAACCTTTTCTTCTTGAAAATGAAATGGAGGGAATTGGAGATATTTAAAAGGAAAAGAGAGAGGGAAGGGAACCGGCCAACCAAGAGCTGCCACATCAACTCCTGGCCGTGTGGGGCGCGTATGGCCCACGGCCTCCACACATGGTGGCCAAGGCATGGCCTTTGGCCATGCACGTCTCTCTCGCGCGCCTCTCGCATTCTTCGACCGTATTCGGGCCTCCAAACTTCGATTTCGAATTCATCTTCGGATTACAAATCATGACCCCCTCACGCACAACGATGACTATGAAACTTTGACAAAAGGTTGAGAATTCATCTCTGAATACGACGACGAAAACAACTCAACGAATGAGAATGAAAAATAGCGTAGCTACATCGTTTGGACTCGAAACCTAATGAACAAGTAACTGAAATGACCAGGACTCAATAAGGAATCATAAGAGATCATGTTCAAGTCCAAAAACAAAAAATATGGAAACAAATAAACACAAAATTACACACGTATGCCATTTCCTAGACATAGTCCTAGAACATGCAAATTACAATGTTTGTCAATTTAAATCTAATGCATGCGCATACGTTACCAAGTGTGTGAAAGTGATATATAAATTTTTTTCAACCATGTAGGAACACAAATGAATGCCATGTGTGTGTATGCCTAGCCTTGTAAGAGAAATGAGGTCTTATATACATTTGTAGACCGATGAAGCACATTCCTCTTTGAAACTGGCATCTTGTATGAGTTGTGGCCAAAACTTTCTTTGACGTCTTGAATCTTCAACACTTAGACCACTAGACATTACAAAAGAACATCGTTTTGATATGGAATATATGTCAAGACAAACCAAAAACCTAACAGCATCTCTTGTATATTGATTTTCACATGTGTTGATTAAATCAGTTCAATTGTTTAAACTTATTAAGTGTACTTTTAGTTCTTGTATTCCGCATATTTTTTAATATTTGAATAAATTGGGCCTATAACTATTCATCCCCCCTCTAGGTATATTTTACACTATTGTTTAAGGGAATTTCATCATACAATACAGTTGTCAAGTGTCAAGCAAACAAATATACAATATACAATTTAGACAAATGACAATCATAAAACCGAGTTTTTCTCTAGTAAGCATATAACTATGAGCATACTTATAGCACACTTATCCACTGACGCACTCCGAGTGTACCTCTAAAAAACTAATGGTACACACAAATGTAAATGAGACGAGTGCGCGAGTTTACAGCCCTCCACAAGTGTACAGATTGCTAGATAGTAAAGTGGACACAAGTAAGGGTTATCATTCCCACGGGGAAATAAACGGTATTGGAACTCAAAGGTTTCGAAAGTTACTTATATCTAACTATCTAAGTGAATCTAGAGATTAACAAGTTCTGAAATTAAGGTATTGAGAAAGATATTTAAAACAAATGAGATACAAGGGAAAACGATAGAACATGAGTATTAACTAAGGTCATCCATCAATATAACTTTAAAAACTATTCATCAATCTAGTATGTGGCCCTATTTTAATTAATCTTTAAGAAAGATAATCAACATCTACTCACCCTAAGATATCAAAGGATGGGTAGAGAGGATTACTTAATTCCATGAGGGCTAGTGAAATTAATGAACATAGGCATGAACAATTAATAAACACTACAAAGAAAAGTGAAGGATTGTAGTTATGTTTGATCAAACACATTTATTTCTATCCAACCACTTAAAAGCATACTCAATGCTAACTTACAATGACACCTTGCATTAAATGTAATGGTCATACATTGATTGCACATACATAAACAAGATAAGATGAATATAAATATAAATAGCAATTTGATTTAGATCAAAGTTAACAACTCATGAGCATCAATCCCTTACATATCAAGGAATTTAGCTACACATCATTTTATCTACAACAAAAGATAGAGAAAGAGAGAAAGTGATACAACCCATAAGCTTGGATGGAAGTCCTTGACTTTGATTACACAACTTCTTCTTTAATCTCCTCCAAAAAAGTTTCAAGATCCAATCAAAAACTAAGAAACTATTTTTGTTCTACAAAGATGAAAATATCTAACAAATATCTATTATCTCTAAGTCTATCTAAAAGATCTTTTAGGTTAATCTAGATATTATCTATATATAGTGGTTGTAAAAATCAAGTTGATTTCAGAGGTGGCCGCCTTTGACGAGTGAGATCTACTAGCATGAACTCGTAGATTTGACTTCTGCCGGACTGATGTTGCAGATTTTACTTGTAGTTGGTTCTGGGAATTTCTCAGATCTACAATCTGCGAGATGGAACTTGCAGATTTTAACTTGCAGCTCTACTCTGCTGGACTAGTCTCGCATATGTAACTAGCATGCTCGTTTGAACTGGATCTGCGACTTTGTTCTGTGAGTATATACTCGCAGATTCTTCTTACAGTCTAGGCTGGACCAAATATAGAAATATATTTTGCGAGGTTGTTCTAGCAGTTTGAAGTCCCAGTGTACTCTGGGTGACTTCTGTGAGTTGGTTCTGCGAGCATGAACTCGCAGATTCTTCTTTTCTTCCAAAAACGCCCCTTTTCACACTAATTTTCCAACTTAGGTCAAAAGTTACCTTGGAAGAGGAAAATACCTGAAAACACTTAATTAACACTATTAAACACTTTAAACATCTCAAAAATGATCACAAAGGGGAGGAATTAGGCACTCAAAACATATACATATTTAGAGCGATCATCTACCTCATCACTTTTTGCTAGAAAAAG
Source organism: Acer yangbiense (assembly GCA_008009225.1). Taxonomy (NCBI): domain Eukaryota; kingdom Viridiplantae; phylum Streptophyta; class Magnoliopsida; order Sapindales; family Sapindaceae; genus Acer; species Acer yangbiense. Next base: position 18,952,089 of record CM017770.1, read on the forward strand.
CAATGCAATTGGGTCAAATAATGCTTACATGGCAAAAAATGATGAGATGGATAATTGTACTAAAAGTATGCTCACAGTTATATGCCTACCAGAGAAAAACTGATATAAAACCAACTCATGATAAGTCGATGACACACTCACACACACATCCACTTTGTTTTTTTTTTTTTTTTTTCTGCTTGAATTTTCAAACAAACAATTTACAAAGAAACAAATCAAACAAATTAAAAAAATAACCCACAACATTTAATTTAAGAATCAAAATTAGAACAAAAGGGAGAAAAAACGAAGAAGAAAAAGAAGAAAAAGAAGAAGAAGAGAGGAAGAAGAAAGAAGAAATGAGGAAAGAAGGAAGAAGAATGGAGAAGAAAGAAGGAGAAGAAAGAAGAAGAAGAAAAGGAGAATAAAGAAGAACCAAAATCACATACCTGGATGGATATGAAGAACCGGCCAGCCGTAGCCAAGAAGAGAGACAGAATGAACTATGAGTTAGTGAAGATAAGAAACAACCCCTAACACATTTGCTTTCTTTCAATTTTTTGGACCGATGAGCCTAATATTTGGGTTTCAAATACAATTTAAAACCATTAAAACCTATCAATTTACAATTTTGTATGGAATACTTCAAACTGCTTTAATTGGGCCTTCTAAAACCATCAAAACACATTTGAAGTGAGGCGTACGCCACATTCCACCATTGAGGCGGCGTTGTGACTTGTCCGCCTCAGAACAAAGAGGCATAAACCTCAATTAACGGCAATGAGGCATAAGCCTCGGAGTGAAAATTCAAAATTTGCCCCTTTAAGGCACGCCCCAACACGTTTTTGTAGAACAGTAGTCTCTCCATCTTGATTGGTGGCCTCTTCCTCCTCTTGATTTATCATCATCTCTCAGTCTCAAGTTTGTGTCTAACATCGCAAATTTTGTTTTTCATTTTACAAAATTAGGGTGTGTAAAAAAATTAATATGGGGATTTTGTTTGAATTGAGTTTTTGGAGGTTTGTAAGGCTTGATAGAGGATGTTATGGGAATTTCAATAGTTGCAATTTAGTTAAGTAACTATTAGGTTCAACATTATATGTAAAAATAAAAAAAAAAAAAAAAAAAAAAAAAAAGTCTTCAAAATGCCTGCATTTTACATTGTTGCAAACCCTCGCATTACATTTTTGTGTCTTGCATGTGCAATTCTTCTCTTTTGAATCTATGGTTGGAATATGTGTCAACTTTTAAAGGAAATATTATGCATCATTGTAACAAGCCTCGGTCGTTGAACAAATGCATAACTAAAAAGGGGTTGTTTTATATATAGCCAAATTCATGGTACAAAAACTACATATAGCTAGAAATTTTAAAAAGATCAATTTTGACCAACTTTTTGTTTTTAAAAACTTGATCTTACAATCATACCATTTATTAAGGTGTTATATTTTAACAAACTTAAAAGTCATAAGTTACGAAATTAACTTCTTTATTATTTTTCTCTAACAAAATGAGTCAACCGGAAAAGTTACAAATAAAAGGACTCTCTACAAGTGAACCACAATGACGAACTCTCGACCTCCAAAACTAATTGTCGACCCGCGCCTCTCGCCGTTGTCGATCCTCTTGTTGCCATCGATCCTCTTGTCGGCATCACAATGAGGCTCTTTCTCTCCCATTTCATCTCGATTTGTTTGCTTTGCTCAAGTTTTATTTTTTATTTATATTCCTCAGTTTTCTTAACAACCTGGTTGAGAATTAAGAATATCAAGTTGCATGTTTGATTTATTATATATGAAACATATTCTTAAATATATTAATGTTTTGTTTGGTGCAAATGAGAGATGGATGGAGGGAGGAGTTTGAGAGAGAGGGCTAGGAGGAGAGCTCCAATCCATTGTTTGGTTGAAGAGACAAGATAGGGGAGAGGAGAAGATGAGGGATCTCAGCTCCCCTCAGGGCCTACCAAAATGCACCCTTCGCTCATGGGACAGACGAGAAGGAAGAGAGACGTGTTTTGGAAAATAGGTGGGAAGAATGACAACATTACCCTCCAATTTTGTCGGACTATTTGTGTGGGTAGGTAAAGACATACTTCTCTCCCCTTATTTTCTCCTTGTTCTGCTCCCAAATTTTAGGTATTTTTATGGCATTTTTTTTGACATTTTTTTTTGCTTTGTATTTCTATTCTATATTTTTTCAAATTAATCATCCTAAAGTTTTGCTAGTAATATTCATTTTTGAATTTTTGATTTGTTTGTTATCGTTTTTTTGAATTGATTATGTCGACTTTGCTGTTGCTGTGCATATCTTGTTGATTTGGTTTTCTTTTTTCCTTAAACTGAGTAATTCAATAAAAAATAGTTTCAATCAAACCAACAAATCCAAAAAAAAAAAAAAAGGAATCGATGGGAAACAAAATCTACAAAAAAAAAAACCTAAGTATGAAAATCAAGCATATCAAGTATTTGACAAAATGCTTGAGTGAATAAATAACTTTTTTAAAAGAAAATTTTACATACTTTGTTTTGGGTTTGTTTCCTTGCATCAAACATATTAAGCATATTAGTAGGAATTCTAATGAGGAGACCCATGAGCTGGCCACTCTATTACAGCAAACTATTATGAAGATGACATAAACTATGATGTTATGTTATTTTTCAGTTTCCATATTTTATTCATTATTTTCCCCTTAAAAACTGAAGTAGATAGGTGGCCTATATGTTATTTTCTGTTATAGTTTATTCTTAGGGATAATTACCCCGGTGGCTATCAAATTGATGACACACTATCAAAATGGTCACTGGATTGGAAAGTTGTTCCAAAATGGCCATTTTTGGTGAACTTTGTGACACCAATGGCCATTCCATCAAACACCGTTAACTTCTTGTTCTTTTGGTATCAAAATGACCATTACCATATTTAAACTATAATCCCAAGTTTTTCATCCTAATTAATAATAAACATAAGAGATTTTCACCTCATATTCTTTTTTTAATTAATTTTATATTAATTAATCACCATGACCAAGCTGAAACCATGAAATTTGGTTGGTGTATTTTTGTGTGGTTTTGAATAGGGTGCAGTCTTGGTATATTTGTGCAGAAAAAAAAGTCATGGTTTTGGAGCCGTTTTCAGATTAAAAGGAATAGGTTGGTATACTTGTGTAGGGGATTTTGATATATACTTGTGCAGTTTGACAAGTAGTATCTGAAGTGTATAAAACTGAAATTATATTGAATCAAACAAAGAATTCATTTTCTCCATTGTTTATGAATTTATGTATTTTTTGTTTTGAATAAAATTTTATTGTTTATTATTGTTTACTCTGTTTTTCTATACAATATATATTACATATAATGATCATTTTAATACCAATTAATCAAATGGATGGCCAATAGATTAATTCTAGAAATATTTGGACAGTTGTAATGGTCATCTTGATATAGAACTCTTAATATGTTACCTGTAACTAAAGAATAGTGTATGTGGTTGACTGACTTGTTAGAGTTTTTAACCAAGTTACAATATGAGAAGGATGAAAGCACTTGTGTTTACTTATATAACATAAAGTTCAACTTCTTAGTTTATTGTGACTACATTTAATGTTCTGTTTTTTCAAGTGAAAACACCCATTGCTTTGAATATTTCAAGGTCTTCATATTCCCATTAAATTGATATTGTGACTTTTTCCATCTCTCAAAGTCTCAGTTTTTTTTTTTTTTTTGACAAACTCCAAGTTTTAGCTTGGTCGTGGTGATTAATTTAATATAAAATGAATTTAAAAAAAAAATAATATGAGGTGAAAATCTCTTATATTGATTATTAATTATGATGAAAAACTTGGGATTATAGTTTAAATATGGGAATGTCTATTTTGATACCAAAATAACAAAAAGTTAATGGTGTTATAACAATGTTTGATGGAATGACCATTGGTGTCACAAAGTTCGCCAAAAATGATCATTTTGGAACAACTTTTCAATCCAGTGGCCATTTTGATAATGTGTCATCAATTTGATGGCCACCAGGGTAATTATCCCTTATTCTTATTCTTATTCTCGTGGAGGTAAACATTGGAACAACCTATTATAAATAGCTCTACTTTATTCATTCAATTAAGACGAATTACAAAATAGTTCTTTTTTCTTTTAAACACAACTTTTGTTATTTGGGAGGACCTAATCCCTCCAAGTGTCACAACTAACTTTAATATCCTATCTCAAAGTTTAGTGTATCATTATAGGTGTTTCATTGTCTAATGCATCGATTTGGCATGAGGAGGTTCCTTCCCATTTATTTCCATTTGTATTAGAGGATTCAAAACAAAAACAAAAAAATGTAAATGTTAAATTATAGGGTTAAATTTATTTTCGTCCATCTAGTTTGACCTAATAGCCAAACTAGTCCCTCGGTTTTTAGTATTATGTTGACAGGTCCCTCTAGTTTCCAAAAATTTGTATTTTAGTCCCTGCCGTCCAATTCTGTTAGGGTTTTCAAAGATTCCGTCAGTGTTACGAGGGTAAAATGGTAACTTACATAACAAATATAAAAATCTAATTAAAAAGTAATTATTAATTAATTTACTTAAAAAAATAAAACAAACATTCAAACCATCAGATCTCTCTCTCTCTCTCTCTCTCTCTCTCCATCACCATCACCATCACCATCACCATCACCATCACCATCAGATCTTGTTGAAGCTCTTATTGACACCAAATCTTCTTCACCTATTCTTCATCAGATCTTGTTGAAGCTCACCATCACCATCATCAAACACACACCAGTTCATCACCATTCACTAACACCAGTTCATCACAAGTTCATCAACATCACCAAACTAACACCAATTCTCTCTCTCTCTCTCTCTCTCTCTCTCTCTCTCTCTCTCTCTCTCTCTCTCTCTCTCGATCTTGACCTTAGCTACTTTCTCACTCTACACTCTCTCTCTAGCAGTCATGTTTACCGGAAACTCAACGGATTCTAGCACCTCCAGCCGGGACTTGATGGGGTTGTTCAAGGGTTTGGGCCGTGAAGACATATTGGAAGTTCTCTCTCAAGGGGTTTGCCTGCACTGTCAACCACTTTTGGAGACCTGAATTCTCAATCTTGTCAATAGTAAGACACACCCACCAACCTTTGTTTTTCTTTCTTCTTGTTCTCTACTTGTAGTGACACTATTTATTTTTATTTTTATTTGTCTTAGTAAGATTTGATTTGTAAGTGAACATTTTTTTCTTATTTGTTTTGTACTTCATTCGTTTTGTTGTACAGAATTTAAATGAAGCATCTTTGTTTAATTTTATTATTTATTTGTGAAATCATAGTTCATTTTTTTTTAAGTGAACAAGATTGCTTTGGAATCATTTTTTCTTACAATGATGTGTTTCGCACCAAATGGTGTAGTTTGATTTGTGTTGTATTTTCCAATTTTGGTTGAGATTTATAACTAGGGTTTGGTTGATTGGGATGGTTCTGGGTTTGGTTGAATCTGGGTTTAGGGTTTGGTTGAAGACGATGATGTTTGATGTTTGATGTTTGATGTTGAACCCAGGACTGGGTTCGAAGATGATGACGATGTTGTTGAATCTGGTATGGGCATGGTTTGGTGATGATGTTTAAAGCTATTTAAAAAAAAAAATAGAGATGAAATTCATATCTCGTTTAAAATAAAAATCAGGGGCAACAGGGTCATTTGACCCTCTGTCCCTGTCAGACTTCACTTTTTCAAAGGAAATCGTGACAGAAAGACCAAACAAGACAATTATGAAAACCGGGGGACCAGTTTGGCTATTAGGTCAAACTAGAGGGATGAAAATGAATTTAACCCTAAATTATAACTTGTTGCATAAATATAAAAGTGTAAAGTAATTCAATTTGTCCACTCTACGTTAAAGATTAAATACATTTGATAATGCTGACTTATTTGAATTGTTGCATAAAAATATCTTATTTGTATTTTTATACTATTGTCATATGCCATCCATTTTTTTTTATGCATCATACATTGTTAATAACTAAAAATATGATAAGTAGATGGATGGAGAGGAAAACTTGGAACTTACTTGGAATGAAAACGAAATGGATGTTGAGGAAAATTCGGAACTAACTTGGGATGATGCACAAATGGATGAAGAAGAGAATTTGGGATTGAGTTGGGGCAAACATTAGGAAGATATTCAAGAGACACAAGATCAAAGCTTTAGAAGATTTTTGAGTGATTGAGAAAGACAAAGGTGTATGGCGACAGTGCATCTTGTTTGTTATTTGGTTCAATTTATTTATATTATGAATTTGCACTATTGTTTAAATTATGTTGATAAGTTAGTGCCAATGAGAAATGTCGTGACATAATAAGAATGAGTCTATTGGCATTTGCTAGGTTGTGTGAATTACTACGAGATACCAGTCACCTCGAAGGTAACAAAAATGCTATAGTTGAAGAACAAATTGCAAAGTTTCTGTATGTATTAGCACATAATGTTAAAAATTGAACTTTTTTTTTTTTTTTTTCGTTGATTGGGTGAGACCATAAGTAGAAATTTTCATGAGGTGTTGAGGGCAATCATTTTCATCAACTATCATGGCAAGTGGAGTTTGAAAGCCTTTGTTTTTGATGTTAGTTTACCTGATGCTATTCCTTCCCCAATTTGCTCTGATGTGGTGGAATGACCCTGTTTATAAGGACTGGCCTTCTTTTGTGTTATGAATAGTTTCGTATTATCAAAAAAAAAAAAAAAAAAAAAAAAAAAAGAAGCTTGGTTTGATGGATAAGTTATGTCATTAATCAATGATTTTCATGGAAAATTTGAAAACCTTGAATAGCTTTGATTCATCTTTTACAAAGATGAAGTGTTTTTTTTTTTTTTCCCTTATAAAAAAAGAAAAAGAAAAAAAAAGCAAGGAATAGATAATTATAAAGAAATGTAATAATTTATTTCATATTTGTACTAAGCATCATGGATATAGGGGTTAAGTTAGTTAGAAGTACAATACATATTGGTTAACTACCTATTTTAAATATTTTATTTTTCTTCTTTTTTGTTATTGTTTTGTTATATTGCATTACACATACAATAAGAACACGTTAAATAACAAAATTAAGAAAAAATATTTTTATCAATTTTCTTATTATTTAGACTACTCATATATTCGTGATATTGTAATAATTTCAAAAAACTATTAAAAAAAAAACCTTATAATATTTAAACTTGATGTTAATAAGAAAATTATGGATTTGTAGTTAGAAAATAAAATACACCAACTAATTACAAAAGGGTAATATAGTAAATTTATAATTATATATCAATCCATCCATTCAACTCTCCTTTTAATACTAAACAAAGGAATGGAGACTTATCTTACATCATTCCTAACTTACCAAACAACATGAATAATAGATGTTATCATCTCCGTCCCTCATACTCTCTCTCCCACATACCAAACATAGTGTAAAGCATATTGGAACTATTTTATTCTTTGAGCAAGCTTGGATTTTGGTTATTGTTTATTACTTTAAGTAGGGATTTTGGCTTTGTGGGGGCCAAGATAAAAACTAATATTGTAGGTCAGTAGGAATCATGTACACAAAAAAAGTGCAGAATCCCACACCTGATACTTTTCAACAAAATATGATACCGTTTGGTGTTAAAAGTAATGATACAAATAAATAAATAAAATAGACATTAACTAATTAAAATGTAACATGTCTATTTTATATCTAGAAAATTATTTATAGCCAAATCAATCTAATTTTCTTCTTAATTTCCATTTCAATTACATAATTAAAGGGTATGAGAAAACATCTTTTATTTTGTTGTAAAATTTATGCCTGTTCTTAGCGGTATACATAACTGAAAAAAATATTTTACTAGTTCCCAGCTTATAAAATATAAATTTCAACAGCTTAATTAAAATATCGTTATACCATTGATATATTTAAATCACAATTATTTCCATACATGTAACTTAATTTTATAATATTCATGTTAAACCAAATTAACTTATAATAATTTTGAAGAAAATTTAAATAATAAACTAATAAAGTAAATTTATCAAAATCAGATTAATATTTAACCTAACAAAATAAATAATAATGGTAGTCGCGGTAAGAGTTCAATATTTACTTATTTTGTTCTAGTAAAATCTAAATATATATATATATATATATATATATATATATATTATATAATGAATTCATGAATTTGTTTATCTTTTGTTGCAAGATTTGATGATTCATGAATTTGTTTCCATCCATTGGAGCGATTGGATGGACATCATGACAAAATACGAAAAATTTAAAATTTGTCGTATACGATCTCGATTATTACCACCCAAAAATTTAATGCAAGCGTCAAATGGGTGGGTGCACCAATTGAAGATGTAACTTGGAAAAATCGTTGGCGTTTTTCGAATGCTTACCCAGACTTCATCCTTGAGGACAAGGATTCTTCAAGCGGTGGGGAATGATATGATCATAATCCTCATGCAAGCCATGCCACGCAAAGTACCGTGGTTAGCTAGGAGGACTGAGGCATTGGTCCAATAAGTTAGTTGTTAGTTTCAGAGCATTTAGGTTCATAGGTCCTTTCTTTTTGAGGCATTATTGTTAGTGGATATTATTTTATTGTTAGTGGGATATTACTTCCTTGTTTTATGAATTAGTTGCTATTTGTAAAGCCTATAAATGGCTCTCTTTGAATTCAATAGATATCAAATATTAAGCAAATATCTCATGTGTTTCTCTCTATCTATCCATCCTCTCTATCTCTTTTCTAAATTCTTCTATGTATTTTCCTTAATCGAAAAAATCCATAACAACAATCAAATAGATGATTTAGCATTTATAGCCTTTACTAATTTTGTTTTGCTGATTGAGGACAAATTGTTATTGTTCAAAAAAACTTTTCTATTTATTTAAAGTTATTATCTAATATTTTTTTTTTCTCTTACAGGTTTATGGACTAATCACTGATGCATGATCAGTGTTCTAGTAAGCGCTAGGCGCTAGTCGGACGGAGACCCAGCACTTAGCGCCTAGGCCGATTATTTGGTGATTAATAGGCGATTAATCTGCCAGCGAATTTAGACCTATTTTTTTATTTTCCTGCATAAAAATCCAATCACCTTTACTTTTTTTTTTCTTTCATTTTTGGCCGATTAATCGGCGATTTGATCGATTAATTAGCGATTTGGCTGATTAATCGGCCGCCTAGGCCGATTAATTGGTCACCAACTAATAAGGCTGATTTTGGCCATTTCGCCTCACTTTGCTACCAACTAACTGTATTGAGCCGATTAATCGGTCTAGACGGCTGATTTCTCAAACACTGTGCATGATACAGATACTTGTGGTCTTCTGGAATTTTGTTCATGAATTATGAATTTTTTTGCATCTTCTAGATTTTTGAATGAATTTATTGTATCTTCTGGATTTTTGAATTTGGGGATTTATGGACTTGTTTGAATGAACTTATTTGGGATTTTGGATTTTAATTTGTCTAATTATTTAGATATTTAATTTATTTTTGTATTGTATTCATGTATGTATTCATTGTATTGCATGTTTCAAAATTAAGAACTTTGATTTTAAATATAGGAATAAGTTTATTTTTGTGATAAATAAATTAAACTGGTTAAATGGGTCATTTGACACGACACAATTTGACCCGTATAATAAACAGGTTAGCCGTGTCGTGTTCATGTTGACCCATATTTAATCGTATCGGGTTCGTGTTTAGGGGGTCTGACCCATTTAATAATCGTGTTGTGTTCGGGTTGGATCTAACACGACCCGCCAACCTGTTTTACCACCCCTCATTTCTTGTTTTGTTTTAAAGTAAAACTTGTGTGTTTTATGCTTCTTTTGTGATTTTTAAGCTAGTCGAGTCCTAAAAGTTAATGGAACTAAATTGAGTTTAAAGATTGAATCTTGAGCGTAAAAGAGAGGTCAATAACACATTTCGTGCATATGAAGAGAGCTTGTACAAAAAGGTGGAAGGTTCTTGATCAATGTTGTGAAAATTATCTCTACTGATGAGTCAATCTCTCGGAATAAATCGTACTCGCTCATGACGATCATGTGACAAGTCTTGCATGGTTGGAAAGATAGAGAAGTTAACTTTCCATACAATTTTTCTGTTTGCGATTCTAAGTTTTCTAGAGGAAGTTATATCAATTTTATCACGTGATGGTCAATCCAAAAATTCTAACCGGGTTTTATGCAATTGTGCATTACAAGTTGCCTGTTCGGGAATGAATATTCTTGGACGGTTCTTGGGCATTTAGGGAAGTTAGTATATATCTAATATCTATTTTAATTCAATTATTAGCTGATTTTGATTCCCTATCACAACTGAAGTTAAATTGGTAAGGGGGAATTTCACAAACATCCCTCGAGATTTGATGAAATTGCATAGATATGGCAGTTTGATCATATACACACAAACTTCCCTCAACAAAATTGTTGCACAAACATCCCCTGCCGTTAAATAAATCCGTTAGTCAATGGTCAACAGTGTAAAAAGTCCAAAATACCCTATATTTTTATTTTAAACATTATTAAAAATTCAAAAATAAGATAAAAAAATATTAAAAAATCTTTTAGAAAATATGAATGTATCTTAAATCAGAAAGTTGGAAAAAAAATTCATCTTAAAAAAAAAAAAAATTGTTTGTGCAATTCTCCCTTGATTTTAAATAAATTTTAAATTTAAAAATTATTTATTATTAACTTGTTTAAAAAATTATTATTTTTTATTTGTAAAGATGATTTTTTTTTCCAGGTTTCAGATTTAAGATACATTTATGTTATTGATTTTTTTTTAAAATATTTTTTTTTATCTTATTTTTTAATTTTTTAGTTTATTTAAAATAAAAATAAATTGTATTTTAGACTTTTTACGCTGTTGACCATTGACTAACGGATTTATTTAACGGCAGGGGATGTTTGTGCAACAATTTTCAAATGTTGAGGGAAGTTTGTGTGTATATGGCCAAAACTACCATATCTGTGCAATTTCATCAAATCTCGAGGGATGTTTGTGCAATTCCCCCAATTGGTAATTATTGGGTGAGGCACATGCGGCCCTGGCAGTGCGCTGTGCATCACTTGGGCATCGCGAACACATGTGACGCCGTGCTTAGGCATCGCGCACCTAGGCTTGGCAAAAGCACCGTTGGGGCTTCCCTTTCAGATGGCATTGTTCATCAAAGAAAATATATATATAGTTATAAGGTTGAATTACCGAATAAAAAGTTAAAAATATAACTTTATAGGGGTTGTTTTAGTAATTTTATCATTGAAAAATGTAAACATCTCACGTTTTTTTTTTTTTTTTTTCTTCATAATTTCTGTATTTTTTTTTCAAGGTTTCACAGTTTTATCATATTTCACATTTTTTTTTTTCATCATTTCGTGATATTTTTTAAGGTTTCATGTTTTTCGCAAAAATAAAAATAAAAATATACTAAGCTGCATGAATAATTTTGTAATTTTGGGTATGGACTGAATTTTTTATTTTTTTTTTAAATATAATTATTAGCGGTTAAACTTTTATATATAATCAAAAACGAATTTTTCATATTGTATAGTCATTTTTGACGATTCCACTATATTATATTTTAGTTAAGAAGGGTGCAGCGGATGAGCACATCAATCAAATTTTGTCAAATTTACTTTAATTATTCTCTAATCACGTTGATGATGATGATGAGTTGCTCAAATCCCAAATTCCATCTCATCATTCACCAAATGATAAAGAGGTGGATCTTCATTTGGTTAGATTTGGATAGATTTTAGGAAATAATCAATCGAAACTAATATAGTTGTGATAATTCAGTTTTAAACTTTAATTGGACATATCAACTAATGGAAAACAAACTAGTTCCAATTAATCAATTGACATAACAGCTAGAAATATACTGATCATGACCTCTTATCATCAAACGCTCAACTTCAAAATATTAAATTTTTATTTATTTATTTATTTATTATTATTATTTTTATTTTTTTGTATTTAGAAATGTTTTTAATATCCTTGAATAGGCAAAGAAACTCTTATTGTTGACGGTGAAATTTGGATTACCACACAACCAACAATTAAATCAAAAGTATCGTCAATTAAGAAAGAAATTCAATGCATGCAAGAGACCAATTTACGTGGAAAACCCTTGAATGGGAAAAAACCACAGCGTCCCGGAGGACAAGAAAATATCACTATAGTTTATTTGTTTCGATTACACACTCAAATCTCCAGAATTATTGTTTTTCTCTCTATTGGTTATTTTTCGACCCCCTCCTCGTGGGATAGGTTGTTCTATTTATACATGATAATCTAGGGTTACTACGTGATCCTGTCCTGTTGGAGGTAGGATTTCCTTTTTTATTTGTACTCGGATTCCCATGTTGTAACAGATACGGATCTGTGCTTTTGGCCCCTTCCTTTTCTGCGGCTCCTTGTTCCCATGGGTCTTTTGGGAGTTAGGGTTTATTTTCACGTTTCAGTCGAGTCGGTTTGTGCCCAGCATACAGATGTGGCGAACATCTCCCCTCCTGGGTTTTACCCTTTGGCGACTATGCTTCTATCTTTGGCGAGTACATATCTAGCTCTGGCGAACACATCTTTGATTCATTTGACTTGATATGCTGATCGGTCCACGTTTTCTTCTTTGACCTGGTCAATGAGTGACGTGGCAACCTGTTCCTCGGCATTTATTGACTCTTTTGATGACGTGGCTGCTTGGCGAAATTATATATACAACAATACCCCCATAAATATTTCGAGCTTGAGCGAACGACTTTGGTTTCTAATTCGTTTGCCTCAGCGAGTAGTATTTAGATCCATGCTTATAACATTTTGGCGCATTTTGTAAATAATTCCCCTTTTTTTTTCCTTTTTACCACGTGTTGAGTTAATTGGTTGATTCTTCCGGTGCAAGCTTTTAATTTCAGCCACACAAACTCTAGTGCTTCCAATCACTTCACAGGTGAAGACATATTCTGACTGCTTGGTGATCCCCGAGGTGCCACATGTCTGTTACTTGGCGGTGACTGTTGCAGTCAGTTACTGTGACCGTCGCTCACTTTAACCAAATGTCTTTTATCTGATTTTTTTTTCTTTTTTGAATTTCAAAAACTCCCCCTTTTAATGTCCGACCGTTTCTCCATCTTCTCTATCCTCTCATATCTCCATTAATCTTTTCTTTCTCTCAAAGCAGAGTTCCTTCATTGTCTTTCCTTCTTTTAGAAACATCTGTCATAAATTTCTTCTATTTGATTTCATTGTCGAACAGCTCATTTTGAACTTGATCGTGCTTATTTCTTGGCGTCCCCAAATCTCCTACTCATTCTCCGATCCTAGGGTTTTTCTAGTGAGTTTTCATGAATCCCTCCTTACGTTCTTCTCTTTTTAATCAAATGATGCAAGCTATAGAGCTTGGTGACAAACGTACTGCGAACAAAATCGAATCTTTGATTCGCAATTTTCACCCAGATTCTCCGGTCCCCCTTTCTGTTTATGTTCCATCTTTTGAAGATGATTATGTCCCTAACATTTCTCCTTCGTCTTCCGATAGTGATTCTCCATTGATGTCGAGATCTTCCAAACCAGGTGGCAGCAAAAGACGCGCCTCTAGGGTTCCTCACGGGTCCTTACTGGATGCGCAGACAACTATTGATTATGATGTTGAAGACCATCGTCGGGATAGGCTGCACTTCTAGTTTGATCGTTCGTGTTCCTTCGATACCGAAGTTAATGTGGTGGGCGAGGATGAACTCCGCAAGTATAGGAGTCGCTTTGCAATTCCTAACTCAGTGACTTTGATACTATCGGGCAGTCGAGCAACATGGAATCCTCCCGAAAATGCAGTTGCCGTTTATGGTGCTATGCTCAGTTGTGGGGTAACCCTTCCTCTTCAGCCTTTCATCGCTAGGTTTCTTGCGGAGGCTCGAATTACACCCGCTCAACTTGCCCCAAATAGCTATAGGATTCTTATGTGTTTGGGATTAATGTGGAAGTTAAAAGGTAATGACCCCCCTACGCCTCGTGAGATTCGCCACTTCTATACTTTAAGGCAGGCGGGCAACAGTGGGACTTACTTTCTTCTTTCTTCGCCCGTGGAGAATTGGATTCCAGAGGGAGTAGCGAATCCTGGGCAAATAGAAATTTCTGGTGATGAGAAGAAGAAAGGATTTATTTGGGGTTTCCCTACCTCAAATAAGAGATGGAAGAACAGCTGGTTCTTTGTTGGCGGCGAGTGGGGTAGAAACGTGTCCACCCATGGTCGCCTTAATCTTGCGGCGAAGAAGGTTCCCCGACACTTTACTTCTCCCGATACTTGGTCGAAGGCCATCCCAGTATTGTTGGACGGAGAGATATCTCATCTCGCTGCTGCGGCCATCCTTCCTTTAGATGAAAGGGGCTGTCCATTTCTTCTGGATGAGGATAAAATGATCACTCAGCGACTTTTTTCGCACTTACCCGCCAAACTTCCTCACCGTAAGTTTTACCACCTTTCTTTGGTTTCATAGCTTTGTTTTTCCCATCGCTAATATTTGGTGATTTTTCTTGCAGTGTGTGACTTTGATACTGTCTGTGACTTACAAGCCCGGGCAGTGAAAAATTCTGAGGCTGCCAGTAAAAGACATACTACTGGTTTGGCCAAGGAAGGAGTTGCTAGCCCGGATGGTGGCGATCTCTCCGATGGCGAGGAAGCTGGCAATATTCCCGAGGGTGGGGTCGAATCGGGACAACCACCTGTGTATACAGAGGAAGCTGTGAACATTCCTGCTGCGACTACTGCTGCTGCGACCACTCCTGCAGCTACCTCCAGCCGTAAGGGAAAAGAGAAAGTTAGAGTTTCAGGGTCAGTCAGTGATTAACACGGATGTCCCTGAAACTCCTCTTGATCCTGCAAATGACCTAACCCCTAGGACCGGTAGAGGCAAACGCCCAGCTGAGGGCACCCCTGATCACACTGCTCAATCTTTGAAGCGGGCATCAAGAGTTGTGCAGTATGTTGTTTCTTCGGATGAGGAGGGTGCTGATGGACCTGTATTCACCGAAACTCCTTCTACTCAAACACCTGTTCCTGAGGCTCCTGCTGGTGGGGTGAGTGCGGTGGTGTCCTCACCTTCTGAATGAGTTAATAGGTCGAATGTTCCTGCTTCCTCCCCGACTGGTGCAGCTTCTCCTTCGGCGGCTGTGGGTGAGCCGAACGTATCTTCTGTTAATCAACCTAGGCCATCTGGTCAGACAGGGCCAGCTGATAAACCGGAGCCATCAAAGCAAACCGGGGCTTCTGCGTCAGGTTCAGGTATTGCCCGTGAAGCTCCTCCCGTGGATCCAACCGAAGTTGGTGAGAGAGAAGGGTCTGTTTCCCTTTCAGACTTCACAGCTGCGGAGATTTGCTCACATATTATGAACAACAACGTTTCTGTTGGTGAGGGTTGGGAGCACGTGAAGAGCAGGTCTTGTAACAAGAAAATGGAATTTTTCTTCAATTGCCACTCCCTAGTGAGTCTCTGTTGTATTTTTCGTTCACATGTTTCCTGACTTGACTGTTTTTCTTTTCAAATGATGTCTGAGTTGACTGACACCTATAGGCGAGGGAATTTCCTTTCGAGGGATGTGAAACGCCTGCGGGAACAAACTTCTATTTTGGCAGCTGAGAAACTCTCTGCTGAGGAAGTTCATACTCAGTAACTTGCTCAGTTGAGGGAATCTACAGATGGTTATCTTTCAGCCCAACTGGTTGCTGAAGATAAATTGGCCGTTGCTGAGGAAGAGATTCGGTCGCTGCGAGAGAAACTTTCCGCTAATCAAGAATCACTCGCAGCACGTTTTGAGACCGAGCGGCTAGCTGAGGAGGCAAAAGAGAGAGCTGAGCGTGAGGTTTTGGACCTGCGCAACCAGTTGTCCTCGCATGAAGTTATCTTGAATGATCTCAAGGCCGTGCTGGAGGTTGAAGCAGTTGATCGTTTTAAGAGATCCCCTGCCTATGATGCGCTTTTGTTGCGTGAATTTGAACGGGGCATGAGGTAGTCGAAGAAGTTCTTCGCCAAGAAGGACCATTCGAATGAAAAGGCTTTAAATAGCTTTGACAGGTCTCTTAAACAGCATATGGCCAGCGGAGTGGGTTCGATTAAAGATCAGATAAAACGATGGAAAGCCCACTGCCGTTATAACAGGACTGAGCCTCATCCTATGCATTTGGAAATTCCCAGTAGGCGTGTTTTCAACACTTACTACTCTGGCCAGAAGAGCAGCTTTTCTGGTTCTGGTGCTGAACCTGATTTGGGTCCTGTTGCCGGTAGGGATTATGGACCTTTTATGCCGGATGGGGATGAAGAAATTACTTGGCCTTCTGAAGAGGAGATCGAAGATGAGGAAGATGGTGAGGGACCTCCTGCAGCTAGTTGAGATTAGGTCGCAGTCGAAGAAGTTCTTCGCCATGAAGGACCATTCGAATGAAAAGGCTTTAAATCGCTTTGACAGGTCTCTTAAACAACATATGGCCAGCGGAATGGGTTCGATTAAAGATCAGATAAAATGATGGAAAGCCCACTGCCGTTATAACAGGACTGAGCCTCATCCTATGTATTTGGAAATTCCCAGTAGGCGTGTTTTCAACACTTACTACTTTGGCCAGAATGGCAGCTTTTCTGGTTCTGGTGCTGAACCTGATTTGGGTCCTGTTGCCGGTAGGGATTATGGACCTTTTATGCCGGATGGGGACTAAGAAATTACTTGGCCTTCTAAAGAGGAGATCGAAGATGAGGAAGACAGTGAGGGACCTCCTGCAGCTAGTTGAGATTAGGTCTTCAATTTGTAAATATTTATATCTTTTTTGAACCTTCTAGTGTAAATGACTTTTTGATTCTATAAATAACTCCTCTAGCTCTATTTTTGTTCAGCTGCCTTTGCTGAGTTTTTGGCTTACTTAGTGTTTTACCAAGTTTTTAGCATATTTTACAGCTTTATTCAGCTGCCATTGCTGAGTTTTCGGCTTACTTAGTGCTTCACCAAGTTTTTAGCATATTTTACAGCTTTATTCAGCTGCCATTGTTGAGTTTCGGCGTACTCAGTGTTTGTCAGGACGTATCCGACCATACACTAAGTTTTTAACATGTTATTTAGTCAGCTGCCATTGCTGAGTTTTAGCATATTATTAGGACGTCTCCCTCATGCTTTTCGCTTGTCTTTTTTAGGGATTTTACTTTTCCCGTAATGGCAATTGCCAATTTTTATAACTTGAGATTTTATTCTTCTTGCCAGTTTGCTGCGAGTACGAGATTCATCTGTACGCGATGGTAGTGATGTATGACGGCGAATGCCCTTTGTGACTGGCGAGTCAAATCACGAATCTTCAGTAATGAATTACTCTTTATTGAATACTTGCTGCAACTCGTTAACATAGTCACAGATAAAGATGCCAAAATGAAAACTGTCTAAGAATAAAAAGATTGAAATAAATCCTAAAAGTAAGCGAGAAGTCAAGGGTAATATATCTTCAAGTACTGCGCATTGCATGGCCGAGGTAGTTCGCCTAAACCCTCTCAAGTAATGTGATATGCCCCGTGACCAGCTATGCCTGTAATTTGATAGGGCCCTTCCCATTTGTCCGCGAGTGATCCTGCAGCTTTGTCTCTTGTTCTTGGGTTCACCCTCTTCAGCACCAAGTCGCCAAGTGTGAACCTCCTCTCACGTACATGTGAGTTATAATATCTGGCTACCCTTTGTTGGTACGCAGTGTTTCTTATTTGTGCGCGCTCTCTTCTTTCTTCTAATTCATCCAGACTGCATCTTAACATATCAATGTTGAGTTCCGGTTGAAAGAGTTGTACCCTTGGTGAAGAGAAAGATGTTTCCACGGGAATGACAGCTTCAGCCCCATAAGCCATGGAATATGGGGTCTCACCTGTTGAACCCCTTTCTGTGGTTCGATATGCCCAGAGTACCTGTGGTAGTTTATCTGCCCAGCTACCTTTTTTCGTTGCTAATTTAGCTTTCAGGTTGTGTTTTATGATCTTGTTCACTGCTTCAGTTTGGTCATTCGTCTGCGGATGTGCTGGGGAGGCGTAGTAGTTGTTGATGCCATACTTGTCACACAGCTCCCTGAATTTCTTGCCATCGAATTGGGTCCCATTGTCCGTGATGATGGTGTTTGGTATCCCAAATCTGTACAGGATATTTTTCTTTACAAAGCTTATAGCGTTTGCTTCCATTATATGCACCAATGGTTCGGCTTCTACCCACTTCGTAAAATAATCCACGGTTACTATGGCGTGCTTCGCTCCTCCAGTTGCTGTTGCTGTTGCTGTTGCTGTTGGCATTGGGTCAATCAGGTCAATTCCCCATATGGCGAATGGCCAAGGCGAGGTAATACTCTGCAAGAGTTAAGGTGGTTGGCGGATGTTATTGGCAATATTTTGACACGCCTCACATCTTGCTGCCACTCTTTTAGTGTCTGCGAATAGTGTTGGCCAGTAAAAACCCTGCCTTAATGTTTTGTGGGCTAGGCTGGCACCCCCAGCGTGATTCCCACAATTTCCACTATGTATGCTTATTAGGATACCTTCTGCTTCTTCGGGCCCGACACATCTCTACAGCGCCCTTGAGTACCCCATTTTGTACAGTTCTCCATTGAGTACTGAATATCTTGTAGCTCTGTACTTCAATCATTTTGCTTCTAATGGATCACTTGGGAGTACATCATTGACGAGGTACTCTTTGATTGATGTGATCTAGCTATCTCTTTCTCCAAAGACTGCCCCAACTTCCTTCGGTTTGACTATACTCGGCTGTAGCAGGCGGATCATAGGAATAGTTCTGGGCCAAATGTTGATCGTGGCGGATGCCAATTTGGCCAAGGCGTCAGCCTGTTCATTTTCTTCTCTGGGGATCTGAACAATTCTGTATTCTTTGAATCTTTCCAGTAGCTCCTTTGTTAATTCCAGGTAGGCGATCATGCTTTCATCTCTCGCCTGGTACTCATCTAGCACCTGATTGACAACAACTTGAGAGTCGCTGAAGATTTCCATTTCATCTGCTCCTAGCATTGTGCAAACTTTTAGTCCTGCTATGAGTGCCTCGTATTCAGCTTGATTGTTAGTAGCTTTGAAGTCAAAACGCAAGGCACATTCAACTGAGTCTCCTTCCGGGGTTGACACCATTACCCCTGCCCCGCTGTCGTGCGTGTTTGACGACCCGTCAACGCAGAGTTGCCATTTGAATACTTTCTTGTTTTGCTCCACCATCATCCTTGCCACTTCCATGCTTGGCTCGGTGAACTCTGCTACAAAGTCTGCCACTGCTTGGGCTTTGATTGCTGTCCTTGGAAGATACTCTACGTCGAATTCACTCAACTCGATCGCCCATTTCGTCAATCGACCGGATACTTCTGATTTTTGTAGAATTAATTTCAATGGGCAGTTGGTGTATACTCTGATTTTATGAGCCTGAAAATATGGCCTTAACTTCATTGCTGCTGTTATTAGGGCGAGTACCATTTTTTCGGCAGGCGAGTACCTGGTTTCGGCTGGTAACAGTGCTTTACTGGTGTAATATATTGGTTTCTGGATCCTCTCCTCTTGTCTTACCAGCACAGAACTTGTGGCTGCTTCAGATACGGATAAGTACATATACAATGTTTCTCCTGTTTCCGGTTTTGATAGCAGCGGTGCTTGCCCGAGGTAATCCTTCAAGGCCTGGAAGGCTCTTTCACAATCCTTGTTCCACTCGACCCCATTTCCTTTCTTTAGGGCTTTGAAAAATGGTAGGCATCGGTCCGTTGATTTAGCTATGAACCTGCTCAGCGATGCCAAGCACCCTGTGAGTCTTTAGACGTCCTTCAAAGTTCTTGGTGAGCCATTTTGGCTAGTGCTTGGATTTTTTTCAGGGTTCACCTCTATTCCTCTTTGATGCACTTGATATCCTAGAAATCTCCCAGATGGTACGCCGAACACCCATTTCGCCGGATTCAACTTCATTCCATACCTAACTAACACATCGAATGTCTCTCTTAAGTCATCTATATGCTTATCTGCTATGATGCTTTTTGTCAGCATGTTGTCAACATAAACCTCCATATTTCTTCCTATCTGTCTGGCGAACATTTTGTTGACTAAGCGTTGGTAAGTTGCTCCAGCGTTTTTCAAGCCGAATGGTGTGACTGTGTAACAGTATAACCCTTGATCTGTGGTGAACGATGTCTTCTCCTCATCTGGCTTGTGCATTTTTATCTGGTTATATCCTGAGTATGCATCCATGAAACTTAATGTTTCATGTCCAGCTGTTGCATCGACCAGTTGGTCAATTCTTGGTAGCGGGAAGCTATCCTTGGGGCAGGCCTTGTTCAGATCGGTGAAGTCGACGCACATCCTCCATTGGCTGTTCTTCTTTTTCACTAGAACTACATTCGCCACCCATTCCGGGTACTTAACCTCTCTAATTGATCCTGCGGCGAGCAACTTGGACAGCTCCTTTTTTATTGCCGCACTTCTCTCTGGGTTAAAGCTTCTCCTCTTTTGTACTACTGGTTTGCATTTTTCATTCACAGCCAAGTTGTGTGAAATCACACTTCTTTCAATCCCCAGCATGTCTTCATGGTTCCAAGCGAAAATGTCCCTGTACTCTTTCAACAAGTTTGTCACATCTCTCTTAATGAGTTCAGTCAGTCTTGCTCCGATCTTAACTATTTTGTCCAGTTCTGCTCTGTTTAAGACAATCGACTCAGTTGGCTCTTCCTTTTCTCTGCTCGTTTTGTCCCTTGGGTCCAATTCAAAAGTTTCCGGGTTATCCTCCTGCACTTCCTCGTTTACCTCGAATATGCTTAATGCCTCCATCCCTGCCTTATCCTTGAAGATTGACAGGTTGGCACGGCGTGCCATCTCCTGTGACCCTTTCAATTCTCCGACTCCGAATTTTGTAGGGAACTTTACTTTCAATGCGTGGGTTGAAGTGACGGCTCGAGCTTTGTTAAGAAACGGTCGACCAAGCAAAGCGTTATACGGCCAATTATGGATGTCGACTACAACAAAGTCCAGCAGGATTGTTCGCCTACATGGTGCTGTACCAAACCTCACAGGTAGCTTCACAGTTCCCAATAATCTTACTTCTGCGCCCCCGAAACCTTTCAACGATACATGGAAGGGCTCTAGGTCCTTTCTATCCAGAAGCAACTCATCGTATACCCTAGCACTTAGAATATCAGCTGAACTCCCATTGTCAATCATTACTCGAAGGATATCCCTATGTGCTATTCGAACCTCCACTACGATTGCATCATTCGGCTTTGCGTCAATTTCGTTTGAGTCTTCTGCTGTAAATATTATGGGGTCATGTCCTTCTCTTCCTTTCTTGGGGTTTCTTTGCACAGAATTTATCTCCATGCTTCTGCTGTCATACATTACTTCTCGGACTTCTGACATCCTTTCTCGATTGCTTCTCCCAGTGTGAGGTCCGCCAAAAATAGTGTTTATAGTGGCATTAGGGCTATTTCTCCTTGGACTCTTTCTTTCCTGTCCGTTTCCTTGGTGGCTGTCCTGGCGACCACCGTGCTTGTCCCCTTTCAAAGCAAAATCCTTCAGGTACCCGTCTCTGATCAAGCTCTCAATATGATCACGCAGCTGAAAACATTTTGAAGTCTCATGCCCATGATCTTTGTGAAATCGGCAGTATCTAGTTGTATCTTTCCTGGCATTTGCTGATTGCTGCCGAGGGTATTTGGCGAGTTCTTTGTCTTCTACCACGGAAAGTATTTCCTCCTGATCACCGGTTAGAGGGGTGTAATGGTTGTACCTTCCTCGAAACCTATTGGCTAGAGTGTTTCCCCTGCTTTCCCTTGGATGCCCCTTTTGGCCTTTCTCATCTCTCTGGCGGTCCCGTGATTGTACCTTTTTATCATCCTTATGTTCTGATTTTGAGTCAGGTTTGTGTCCGTGTACGTAACTACCCCCTTGCGCTACTTCTTCTTCTTCCGCCAGTGCATAGTCACCAGCTATTTCCATCATCGCCTCATAAGTTTTCGGTCTATCTCTTCGTAGGTCAAAGGATAATCGCCCGCTTTGTAACCCATTGGTGAAAGCGGCAATAACAGCTACATCACTGGCGTCTTCAATTTGAGCAACCTCCTTCCCGAATCTTGCTAGATACTTCTTGATCGACTCATTGCGTTCCTGCTTCAAGTTTGATAGATGAGCAAGCGACTTCCTTCTCTGCACACTCCCCATGAATTGCCTTATAAATGCTTTGCCGAGGTTCGAGAAACCGCTTATACTTCCGGATGGAAGTCTTCCAAACCACCTAGAGGCAAGGTCGCCAAATGTTTGCGGGAAGGTGAGACATAACAGTCCATCATTAGATGAATACTGGGCTATAATGTTGCAGAATCGGCGAACATGCTCCTTTGGATCCCTGTTCTCCTTATACTGCTCAATTGTTGGCATTCTAAATCTGTCCGGAAATTGGGTGCGGGCAATGTTTTCAACGAATGGGCTATCCGACTCATCATCCGAAGATACGTTGCGACCATACCTTCGTGCCATCGCTGAAACCTTCCTTGATAGCTCTTGTAAGGTGACATCTCGTTGGCCAGTTGGTTCCCCTGCTGGATCGAGTCTGCTTTTGACTGTCATTCTCCCATAATTGCCTCTATCATCCGGGCTCCTTCTATCTTCTGTGCTTTCGGATCTTCTCTGTCGTGCTCTTTTGGATCGTAATTCCCTTCGTGGACGAGGACTTTTATCTTCGGACGAGATAGAACGGTGTCTCCGCCGGTTCCTTTGGTATGTGTCACTAGAATTGATCCCATGTGTTCTTATCTGGTCCTGCTCCTCCCTAGATTCTTCATTCATCACATCTTTTCCCTTCCTTTATTTCCTACCCTCGAAATCCCCTGGGTGACCCTGGGGAGTCTCTTCAGTGGATTGTCTCGCTTGAGCATCAGGGGTTACGATGTGAACTTTCGACCGTAGTCTTCCGGGCGGCGGGATTCCCGAAGTAGTTAACTCATAGGGAGACGAAACTCCCAATCCTATAGGAAGCGAAAGCCCTATTTTGCTTGCCTCGTTGATTAAGTTTACCAATGCAGTTTGGAAGTGCTGCAGAACCCCGGGGTCGGCTGCCCCAGTTCCTGGCGTTGCTGCTGACTGTTCCCCGATCGTCACTGCCCTATCTCCTGTCGGCGCGGTTGGCTCAACGATTAGATCTCCGCTGGAGTTACCATCTTTGTCACTGTCGTTGTTCATGTTTCTCAACTCGCAAGGGTTCCTCGAAGTTTTTGTTCAAGCGAAGCCCCTTCCTTTTAGCGCCAATTGTTGATGGTGAAATTTGGATTACCACACAACCAACAATTAAATCAAAAGTATCGTCAATTAAGAAAGAAATTCAATGCATGCAAGAGACCAATTTACATGGAAAACCCTTGAATAGGAAAAAACCACGGTGTCCCGGAGGACAAGAAAATATCACTATAGTTTATTTGCTTCGATTACGCACTCAAATCTCCAGAATTATTGCTTTTCTCTCTATTGGTTATTTTTCGAATACATGATAATCTAGGGTTACTACGTGATCCTGTCCTGTTGGAGGTCGGATTTCCTTTTTGATTTGTACTCGAATTCCCATGTTGTAACAGATACGGATCTGTGCTTTCGGCCTTTTCCTTTTCTGCGGCTCCTTATTCCCATGGGTCTTCTGGGAGTTAGGGTTTATTTTCACGTTTCAGTCGAGTCGGTTTATGCCCAGCATACAGATGTGGCGAACATCCCCCCTCCTGGGTTTTACCCTTTGGCGAGTACATATCTAGCTCTGGCGAACACATCTTTGATTCATTTGACTTGATATGTTGATCGGTCCACGTTTTCTTCTTTGACCTGGTCAATGAGTGACGTGGCAACCTGTTCCTCGGCATTTATTGACTCCTTTGATGACGTGGCTGCTTGGCGAAATTATATATACAACACTTATATTTGCATATTATTGTGTTCAATTAGAAAAAGAAAAATATTTGTAAATATAATAAAGATATCTAACATCTTACGGCATCATTCACAAATCAATAAATCACATCCTTCACTCTTGAGTTCAAAATTTCATAGCCTCTTGCTCTAGAAAACTGGTGTAGGACAATAAGGTGCATTGTGCTCATGCCACATGTCATGCAATAGGTGGATGGAGTTTTATATGTTTTTTTTTTTTTTTTTTTTAAATTTGACATGAATGGTTATGGGTCTATTAGGACATGTCGAAATCAAGAACGGAACTAAAAGTCTATATCGCAAAACTTTGATAAATTTTTTTTTATTTTTTTATTTTTTTAGCAAGTAGTTATTTAAGGTCATTACTACTTGAAAGGTCTCTTTTGGAGAAACGGTTGGTAAGACACAAACGTCATCTAGATTATGATTATCATCGGTAGATGTACCCATTACCCATTGAATAATCTCTTATGCAATTTCATCGGTGTATCATTTTCACTAGGATAATTTATGCTCAATATCCATCACATTTCTATTTTTTGAGCACATCCATTGTATTTTTTTTTATAAGTCGTGCATGTATTTTGTTAAATTATATATATATATATGAGCATTCTATTATAGACCGGTGTACCAATGCACCGATGACTTTTACATATGATCGCATGTGATCATACCAAAACAAAGCAAATTTTAATGTGAACACAATCGGTACATCGGTGCACTAGTGCACTAAAGGGGACTCCAAGGAATTAAAACATAAAACTCTTTTTATTTTTTTTAATTAATAAATATTCACTTGATAAATAAATAACCCTCTAAAATAATAATTTTTCTTAGTCCCAACAATACTATTTTATAGGGGTTTTAATGTAGTTAGAAGGTCAATTACAACAGCTTAAAATTGGTAATAGTTGTTGTTGCTACAGTAATTTTTTCAATGCTACAGTACCGCTACAGTAATTCAATAACTGTCGCTGCTATAGTAATTCCGTCACTGTTATAGTGCCGCTATTGTAATCTCGTCACTACTACAGTATTTCCACCGTTCCTACAATGATGTTACAGTAATCCCGCTACAGTGACATTATAGTACTTATGCCGCTGCTACAGTGCCGCTGTTGCTACAATGCCGCTGCTTCAGGCTCTGCTAGGGTTCATGAAATTAGGGTTTTGGCCGATATCGAGCTCCATAGATCCTATGTGCATGGAGGTTACTTTGTCTCTTTCGTCTCCAATGGCGGTGTCGAGCCCGGTGGTGATTTCTTCCTCCTCGACTGGTCAGGTTGGTCTGAGTACGGTGAGTGTTGAGACTTCCTCTTCTCAGGTTGTTCCTCTCGCATTTGGTGGGGTGTGTTCATTGGTTGGTGAACCGATTCTTCCTCAACATAAGAGGGGTGTCTTGGTGATTGTTCCAAATTTGGGTATGGGTCCTATTCAAAGTTTAGAGTTTCTAGTCCAAGGTGGTAAGTCTTTTGCAGGTTTCTTCAAATCTTCTCATGTTGAGACTTTACCGGTGCCATCAGTGCCCTCTAAGAATGAGGGGGTATGTTTCTATTCGAGTGGATCTGGTTGCTTATTAGGCCCGTCTTAAGTTGTGTAGGAATGCTCTTATTGGTCGTATGGTGCGTTCCAGTGGTGAGTGGCCCTGGAAGCTAGTGGATCTTAAGACGAGACTTAGCAAGCATTGGATGATGAATTCTGATTTGCGCCTTATATCTTTGGTGAAAGGCTATTATCAGAATTTTTTTGAAGTCTCCTACTAAGAAGAATCTTGTTTGAGGGTTAGGTTCAGTTCATCTGAAGCCGGGTATTCTTCGCCTTTAGCCTTGGATCCCGGATTTTAACCCATCGCTACAAAAGTCCACCAATGCTCAGGTTTAGGTTGGGTTCTTTGATCTATCATGGGAATGCTAGCATTCAAAAATTATTTCTGACTTGGCTAGAGGGATTGGGGTGCCACTGTGGTTGGACAAGACTACTAGTGATGGGGATTTTGGTCATTCTGCTAGAGTTCTAGTTGATATGGATGTGTCATCAGTGCTGCCTACTTTAATGTTGCTGGAGAGGGATGAATTTCATAGTTCTTTTATAGTTGTTGAGTATAAGAATCTCCTGGCTTTTTGCTCCATTAGCTCTTATATTTGTCATTTGCCTAGTTCTTGTCGTTGGAACAAGTCTTCTGCAGTTCCTCTGATGAGTTCTATTAAATCGACCCAGGAAAAAGCGGGGGATTCTAAAGTTTCTAAGGATGATGGTTTTCAACCTGTTCGGACCCATTCTTCTAAATCGGTTTATCACCATGTTATTGCACCTCAGAAAGAGGTCCCGTTATCCAATGTTTTTTCAGCTATTCACCTCCAGGATATAGGTGATCAGGATTCAGTGATTGTCTATACTTCAGCAGGGTCTAATTTGATCTCGAGTTCCACTTCGTCCGCTGGTTTGGTTCTTTCTTTAAATTTGTCTTTATCAACTGTCTCAGCTATTTTAGACAAGGATTCGAGTTTGGTTCTTCCGATGATTTTCTCGGCATTGCAGATTAGTGAGGGTTTAGGATTTGATGACGAGGTCACTGATTCAGTTCTGGTTTCTAGTTTTTCGGTTGTTGATCCTTCTATTAGTTCTGTCAGTTCAGTTGTGGGGGTGGTGCATGATTCGAGGACTATTGCTAAGGGCTCTTCAGAGGTCAATTAGGTTCGCCCTACGGTCTTTACCATTTTATCTAGGTCCTCGTCTCGTCCGTGTCATACGACTCGTCGAGAAGGTAGGGTTTAACAGGTTTCAAGCAATCATTCTTCTAAATAGGCTATTGTGTCTTCAGCTCTGAATGTCAATATGGATTAGAATAGTTTTCAAGATGGATTTGGTTTTTCTCGTTCTTTTGTTGTGGATCCTGAGGTGCAAATTCGGAGCTTAAGCCCCGTTGTCAGAATCTTAGGCCGAGCTTCGCCTAATTGCATATTCTTCTTGGGCTTCCCAGATGGAGGAGGGTGAGTTAGCATATGCTGATGTTGCTCAAAGAGCTTTGAGGGTTAAACATAGGTTGGCTTTTTTAAAGTCTGGATACCGAGCTCCTCCGACGATTTCCGATGATTAATGTTCTCTTTTGGAACTGTCATGGGATCGAGGGCGGGCCCACGAGGTGGGTTCTTAAGGAGTTGTGCCGTTTACATAGACCTGCTTTGGTTTGTATTGCCGAGCCTATGGTGGATTTTTCCTCTATCTATTCTAGCAACTGGTCATCACTCGGTTTTCACCTAGTGGGCATGAATGATAGGGGTGGGTTGATTCTGACTATTTGGGTTTTCGTTTGTGCTTCATTTCCTGATGCTCAGATAGTTCACTGTCATGAACATCAGTTTACTGTTTCGCTCTTGATCGGGTCTAGGGTGCACTGGTACACATTTGTTTATGTGAGCACTTCTGTGATGGTTCGTAGGTCACTTTGGCAATCTCTTCGGAATATTGTTAGCTTGGTTTCTTCTTCTTGGTTGGTTATTGGGGATTTTAATGTGGTTCTAGGTACTCATAAGGCTTTGGGTTCTCATTTCCTGCATGTGGTTCTTGTGAGGATTTTAGGTCGATGATTGAGGATTGTGTTCGATTGGTATTCCTTCTCAGGACACTCGGTCTTAGGTTAGAGGCGCAGTATCCACACTAGGGTTGAGAGACGATTAGATAGAGTTTGGTTTTAGATGGTTGCATTTCTTACTGGCGGGAAATTTCATGTGCGGTTGTTCCCCATATTTGTTCTGATCACTATCCATTGTTGTTCCCCGTATTGGTTCTTGTAAGTGTAGGGGAGAAATATGGTCACGCAGCGGAAGCGAGACTAAAATTGAGTTTAGTATAGTTTAAAATTTTTCCATAATTTGAACCTTAACCCTCTAATTAATTAACATATAATACTAAAGATATCATACCTTTGTCGCGTGATCCGATTGACATTGCGTCGATGGTAATCTGCAAGATCTTCCAATCCAATCACGAACGTGAATCACCTAGGAGCATGGTCTCCCTTCTCTTTAAATTGTGTACATGAGGATGGATTAACAAAACTTTTTCTTTTTTGTTAGTCACAACAAGTTCCAAGAGACAACAAAGAATGTTCCGGTCACTTTTGAATTCACAATCTTTAGATTGAAACTCGCGTGAACCTTATTCGAAATTGTGTACAAAACATTTTGATGTAAAAGTAACTAATGCACTATCGAAATAAGAACAAACTTTTCTCTCTATTCCTCTTGGCCGAAAATCACACTAGTCTAAGAGTTGGATTCTATTTTTCTCTAGCAAAAGAAAAAACTCTCAAGTCCAAGACCTTAGGGCTACCGAATTCTTTTCAAAGAATATATATATGTCTATACGTGAATTCTCTTTTTTTAAAATAATATATATTTGTCAATATATATATATGTCAATATATATATCACGAAATCTGCATGCAACCTAAAATGTATATAAGTCAAAATATATAAATATCCAATACTGCATAATGTATAATGTATAATGTATATATAAGTCAATATATATTATATACGATTCTGCATGCTTTTAATTCTGCATGCCGTTTAAATATATATATATATATATATATATATATATATCGAGGCCAAAATCCTTTACCATGTAGGATTTATGTCTTTTGACTTAAATCCTAACCCTAGGTAGATTTCCTTAGAATTCCAAACCCTAATCCAACTCTTTAGTGTATTTGTGACTATATAAAAGACTTCCTTATTTGATTAGATAAATAAATTCCTTATTTATCTACTTACCACAATAGTATACTACTAAGAAACATATTTCCTAGTCAGAAAAAGATTTTGATTTTTAATTAAATAATTAACTAATAAATTAATTAATTTCCATTTAATCAATCAATAAAATAAAATAATATTTTAGACTATTATTCTAGTCTTGCCGCCCACACCATATACATGGGCCTAATATTATTTTCTTATTTTATTTAATCCGTTAGATTTTAATTAAAAAGCTCACATGTGAACCAGACCCATTCTTACTAAAAGAAACAAGCCCACATGCCTTTCATTAATATATTAATATAATTGATCAGCCCATTAAATAAATAATGTGCAAATTATATTCTTAATATATTAAATACAATTCTAGATGAACCCATAAATTGGTCTGGTAGAATATATCAAGTGATCCATGTAAGTCCGTGTGGATTGGGGATCTTGGCGGGCTATCTAAATTTAATCTTCAATAGACATAATCTAATCACAATCAACAAATGATTCACTTAGATCTGATCTATTAATTTTAACTCATTCCACTAAAGAGCTAAAATTGAACTCTTAAATAAAGATAGAATAAGTAAATATTTCTCATTCGTACCCTAGACAATCTTATTGGAGATGGTGTATCCTCGTGATGAATATCAATAATCGCCAAGAGCTCATAGACCGTCTATAGCTCTCCAAGTTACCATATTTACTCATATGACCACATTTTGACTTGTCCAGAAGCTATGTTTCAATAGACTCTATCGAAAACTTAACGTTAAGATTCAATATCCAATACCTCAAAACATCCATATGATGATATTCTACTCTCATTCGATAAATGGAGTCACGATGTACATATCTATAAATGAAGTCCTCTATCGATTAACAAATGAATACCACTAAACTATCGAGGATAGACTCTGCTATATAATTGTACTCATTGATAACTCAAATGATAACACTTGCAACCATAAGTCCATCATTTATCTCAGGATTAAGATAGACTCTCCGATTGTCCTGATAATGAAAAAAACTTTTATCTACTGACGGTTCTAGATAAAGTATTTCATTGTGATCCTATTCAATGCACCCAGTGCACTAGATTCTTTTACTCGAAGACCCTTCGATGATTTCAGACTCATCATAACTCATTTGATCCCACTCAAATGCTAGCAAAAGAATTCTACAACTTTAACAAGATAAAGGTGCCTAACCTTTAACTTAAGTTGTGAACATTATTCAAGACTAACTAAAAAATTGTGTCTACCTCATACATATCCAGATGTACGAACAATTCTTCTTTTCTCATAGTCTTTTGACCTTATGATTATTTACTTTTGACAATTATAATATTCAATCTATAAATGCTATAAGATTTGTTTAAATCAGAAATCACTTTATTAATATGAAAAGATTGTCAAAAACAATATTACACTCTTGCTATTGAGCATAATCCTAACAATCTCCCACTTGCACTATAGCAAATGTGTCATATCTCTCATTCTCATGTTCTCTAGGTGCCCATCAAAACTCTTATGTGGTAGAGCCTTTGTGAAGGGATCCACTAGATTTTATGCTGACGCGATTTTGGTAATTGTCACGTCACCCCTATGCACAATCTCCCTAATAAGATGATACTTTCTTTCAATGTGTTTTCCTCTCTTATGACTTCTTGGTTCTCTCGAATTAGCCACTGCTCCACTGTTATCACAGTAGATAGTGATCTACTTATTCGCACTGGGAACCACTTCCAAGTCAATCAGGAATTGGCGGAGCCAAACAGCCTCTTTGGCAGCTTCGCATGCAGCAACATACTTAGCTTCCACGGTGGAATCAACAATACAAGATTGCTTGATACTCCTCCATATGACTGTTCCTCTTCCAATAGTAAACACATATTCTGATGTGGATTTTCTGGTAATCAGGATCCGATTGGAAATCAGAATCTGTATACCCAACGAGAATCAAATCCCCTCATGAGTATACAAACATATTATCTCTCGTTCTCCTGAGATACTTGAAAATATGCTTGACTATCGTCCAGTGATCAGGACCAGGTTTCGATTGAAACCTGCTAACTATGCCCATAGCAAAACAAATATCTAGTCTAATGCAGAGCATTGCATACATGAGACTTCCAGCTGCCAAGGCATTTGGAATCCTACTCATGAATTGCTCTTCATGCTCATTCTTAGGAACTTGTTCCTTAGAAAGTTTGATTCCATTTCTGAAAAGTAACATACCTTTTTTGGAATCTTGCATGGAAAATCTAGACAAGATTTTATCTATGTATGAAGCTTGGGATAGTGCAATCATTCTATTCTTTCTATCCCTTATTACTTGGATACCAAGAATATAACTTGCTTTTCCTAAGTCTTTCATATCAAACTGTTTTGCTAACCATTCTTTTACTGATGTCAATACACCTACATCGTTTTCGATGAGTAGTATATCATCAACATAAAGAATTTAGGAAAACCAACTTGTTGCCATTAATCCTTTTGCATACACAAGATTCGTCACAGCTTGATCGAACCTTATGTTCCAGGATCAGGATGCTTGCTTTAATCCATATTTGGATTTTTGCAACTTGCATTGCCTTTTGCCAATGGCGACCATCAACATGCTCCATTGCTTCCTTATATATATAGGGATTATCGTCGTCCGGGGGATTCTCCATTGATTCTCCCAGACCGATGTATCTCTCGAGTTTTCTACTAACCCTCCCACTATGACGAGGAATGGTAGGTTGTTGATTTTGTGATAGTGCGGAACTTACAATTGGGCTAGGTTGTGTAACCTCTTGTGGAATTGTATCTCCTGACATCTCATTCAGGACAATTCTACTTTTGAGTACAAAATCATTCATATAGTCCTTTTCCAGAAATTTAGCATTTGTTGAAACAAATACTTTAAGATCTGAAGGACTATAGAAATAATATCCCTTAGTTTCTTTTGGATACCCCACAAATATGCATGTTTCTGAATGGGACTCCATCTTTTCTGTCTTTCCTTTTAACACATACGCAGGACAACCAAATATCCTTAAGTGTTGTAAACTAGGCTTGCGCCCAGTCCATAACTCATACGGTGTTTGAGGAATGAACTTAGATGGTACATCGTTTAGAATGTATATTGCAGTTTGTAAAGCATATCCCCAAAGAGAAATAGGAAGTGTTGAATAACTCAACATAGACCTAACCATATCCAAAAGAGTTCTGTTTCTCCTTTCTGATACCCCATTTTGTTGAGGTGTACCTGGTGCAGAAAACTGAGAAACTATCCCATTATCAATAAGATATTGTTAAAACTCACCAGATAGATATTCTCCACTACGATCAGATCTCAAGATTTTTATGTGTTTCTCAATCTGTTTTTTCTACTTCAGCTTTAAATGCTTTGAACATGTCAAAAGCATTCGACTTATGTCTCATGAGATACACATAACCAAATCTTGAATAATCATCTGTGAAAGTGATGAAGTACTCATATCCACCTCTAGCTTGAATGCGCATAGGACCATATACATCAGTATGCATTAATCCTAAACATTCAGTGGCTCTTGTGCCTTTGGTCCTGAACGACCTTTTGGTCATTTTACCTTCCAAACAGGATTCACAAGTTGGTAGATCATCAACCTTTAAGTCACTTAAAGGTCCATCACTAACCAATCTTTTAATCCTATTAAGGTTATTATAACCTAGGCGCAAATGGCATAGGTAGGTTTCATCTTATGATAATTTTACTCTTTTATGGTTATGTTGCGTTAATTTTGTGTCTAACAAGTGAGAGATATTTCTATGTAAATAGAATAGACCATTTTCCAATGTACATTTGTAAACAAATTTGTCATCCTTACTAATAATAAAAAAATTTATTAAAAGTAACTGAATATTCAAATTTATTTAAATAAGAAACTGAAATTAAATTTCTCTTGAATTGAGGTACATAATAAATGTCTATCAAATCTAAATGCCTACTAGAATCTAGATTAACTCTAATATCTCCTACTGCACTAGCAGACACCAACGCTCCGTTGCCTAAACGCAAGTTGATTTCATTCTTATTCGGCCTTCTCTTTTCTTGAAACCCCCATAAGAAATAACAAACATGATTATTGGCTACTGAATCTACGATCCAAGAATCTGTAGAATCTACTAGTAAACATGTTTCAAGATAATTCACATTACCTTGTTCCTTCTTATTCTGAGACTTTGGGCAATTACTTTTCCAATGTCTCTTTTCACCACAAAAGAAGCACTTCCTTTTGATCTTGGTTACTTTCTTAGTCTCCTTCTTGGTAGGCCCAAGTTGCTTTTTTCTTATGTTATTCCTTGACCTTCTGACGGGTCTTAACAGTAGCAACTTTACCAACCATATGAATCTCTTCTAGAGACATCATCATATCAGCAGCAGACCTCATTCCTTCATGCTGCTGTTGCAACACGTCGAAGATGGTAGCCATTTGGCCATCTCATTCGAGGTCTTCCACTGCTCATACTCATCGCTTTGCATCACATTAGATTCATTAGTGGGAGCAGGTGGTTTTTAGGAATAGTCAGAACAAACTTATGTTTTTCAGCTTGCAGCAACAACCCAATTTTCCTTTTCCATGTGACATAATTATCTCCAGTTAAAGTGTTATCTTTCAGGATGTTCATAAGTGATGGGGTCATGATTTCTGAATAAAACAAAAATATATATGAGTAAATAATCATGATAAAGCACTTTCGAATATTTATCTTGATTTAAATAAATAACTCAATCATAAAAATTCAACGGTGATCCAACACCCATAAATGTTACGCCTCCTTTGGGAGTACATACCATTTACTAGTTGGACTAGGTCCCACCTAATTGTTAACATAACAACCAGCGTTTTCAATTTTAGCCTTGTGATTTTATTGACAAGAACTCTTGGGAGGATATCAATAAAATCACATTGAGTGTGTTACCAAGATATCGACCCTCAATATTTTCTCTCACGAAAATCCCTCCTTAGGGAGTAGATCTCGTTTGAGTCAATTGTCTTGTCTAGTCTATCCTTGTAAGGAAGTATGTTGCTAAATTCCATTCATGGACGCCCTTGGGGGGATTACCAATAAATAATAAAGCTCAACTAACCTTGGAGGCCATAGGTGTTGCAAAACACTTTCTCCCACTCAATTATTTAAAGCGTGTGATTAAATC
This sequence comes from Acer yangbiense, assembly GCA_008009225.1. Taxonomy (NCBI): domain Eukaryota; kingdom Viridiplantae; phylum Streptophyta; class Magnoliopsida; order Sapindales; family Sapindaceae; genus Acer; species Acer yangbiense. The sequence goes on from CM017770.1 coordinate 18,985,992, forward strand.
CCATAGAATGATTTACCAAGTTATCTAGATGCCAATTTAGATACCTAAATCATTCAATGCATGTTCATACCAAAAGAGATATATGAGTGGCACTCCTATTCTATATGACATGTCATCAAACAATAACAAATATTGTAATATTTACGCAAAATAAATAGCCACAATTTTGATCCATCCTCGAAAAACAAGTAAATTACATTTGTTTGGAATACAAAAAACTCCTTTCTTGGCGAACAAGTCTTCAAGCGGCCACCGATCACTTGTGCATCCCACGGCTGCCCCTATGGGCGTGCGCACTCCACAACCCCAACAAGGGCTGCCGTGCGCAGCCCATGGCACTTCATGGGGCTGCCGTGCGCAGCCCACAGTCCAACATGCACAGCTGCATGCAATCTTGCGCGCATGCATGTTGCTATGGTGCGCACAGTCCCAAACTTGTTCCAGTTGCTTCCAATTCTTCAAGTCTTCGAATCTTCGATACTTGAACGTATTACAACATTATTTAAACAATAAAATACTACAGTTTTTTTTTTTTTTTAATCACTGCAGTATTTAATACAAAAAAAACTGCACTATATTTTAATACAATAAAAAAAAAAAAAAAACTACACTTAATTTTAATACAACAAAAAAAAACTTAGCAACTACCAAGAAGGAAATTGTGACAATAATAGGCCACCCTTCTTGTTACAATTCCGAAACAAAAATACATTGATATTCTAGGATCAAAATTGAGCAATAACAATTCACTTTATAACAACATATAACATATATAAATCCATACATTCCAATGTAATTATATATGAGAATACCTAGAGTGCCATTTCTTTCTAAACATGCATAATCACAATAAAAAGAAATAGATTTACATATATATACGTTAATTAATTAAAGGGTACAACCAGACTCTGATACCAATTGTAGGGGAAAAATACGGTCACGCGGCGGAAGCGAGACTAAAATTGAGTTTAGTATAGTTTAAAATTTTTCCATAATTTGAACCTTAACCCTCTAATTAATTAACATATAATACTAAAGATATCATACCTTTGTCGCGTGATCCGATTGACATTGCGTCGATGGTAATCCAAAAGATCTTCCAATCCAATCACGAACGTGAATCATCTAGGAGCGTGGTCTCCCTTCTCTTTGAATTGTGTACCTGAGGATGGATTAACAAAACTTTTTCTTTTTCGTTAGTCACAACAAGTTCCAAGAGACAACAAAGAATGTTCCGGTCACTTTTGAATTCACAATCTTTAGATTGAAACTCGCGTGAACCTTATTCGAAATTGTGCACAAAACCTTTTGATGTAAAAGTAACTAATGCACTATCGAAATAAGAACAAACTTTTCTCTCTATTCCTCTTGGCCGAAAATCACACTAGTCTAAGAGTTGGATTCTATTTTTCTCTAGCAAAAGAAAAAACTCTCAAGTCCAAGACCTTAGGGCTACCGAATTCTTTTCAAAGAATATATATATGTCTATACGTGAATTCTCTTTTTTTAAAATAATATATATTTGTCAATATATATATGTCAATATATATATCACGAATTCTGCATGCAACTTAAAATGTATATAAGGCAAAATATATAAATATCCAATACTGCATAATGTATCCTATATATATAAAAGAGGCTAAATTTTTCAAAAGGGCATTTTTTCGTTTGCACATTTACCTTATTTCCCTATGTATCCTTTTCCAATTCAGGTGTTATCTACTGACTTATTTCCTCTTTTATCTTTTATTTTTACCCTTTTAATGTGTCTAGAATCACAACATCAAACCCAGACCCCGATCGGTGTTTGATCTCCTCTAGGACGCAGAGATCGGCACTCTATCAAAGAGATCTCTTCCCGCCATCGATCTCCTATTCTCTTTCTCTCTCGGCGACATCGATCATGGTTTCACGCTTGGCGGCGGTGGTTGGCGACGACGGGGAAGATCGATCGATGGTGGATTTGGATCGATCGCTTGAAGGAATTGTTTACGAATTTGGATCGATCGTTTGGATCAACGGAAAGATTCGATTCAGGCCTCCACTGGTCTCTATGTTAGATTGCTTCTGCAAAATTCCAAGAACTGGGTCTCTCTCTCTCTCTCTCTCTCTCTCTCTCTCTCTCTCTCTCTCTACTGCCTCTATTGATTCAAATTTTTTATTTTTTTGTTGTAAATTGTTTAGCTATATCAAGTTTGTTCAGAGATACCCATATTGATGTTATGAGTGATTGTCTGTTTGTTTGTATTCAAAGTCAATATTTTTTTTGTTTCTTAGTGAGGTTGGTGATGAGGTTGAAGACGAAGATGGAGTTGATGGTGTTAATTCGTTTTTGATATGTTAATTATTAGATAATTAATTCGTTAATTCGTTTAGAAAATTGATATGTTAATTCGTTTTTTGCTTGCTTAAATTATTGATGTTGATTTTTTTTACTAAAGAGATCACCAAGAGATCAGGTGATGATGGAAAAAAAATATATAATTCGTTTAGAAAATTGATATGGTAATTCATTTTTTTTTCCTAATTTGTTAATATATTTTTTTATTTAATAAATATTTAAATTTAAATAAAAATTAAAAAAGAAATATCTCCACCGTTCATCTTTGAGATGGACGGTGGAGATCTATTTTTTTTGTTTTTAAATTTTATTTAATGAATTTCTTAGTGGGTTGAATAGTCATTTGTATAGACAATTGAAGGACAAAACGGTCATTTGACCATTGCCAACGTTTATTTGGGTGGAAAATATGATAGAAGGGGGTCTTTGAATATTATTTTCATTTCAGGGGGGAACCAGCCAATATAAGGAAACCCTATCCTCACCTTTATAATAGAGCAAAGGTCGGGGGGAAAACTATCTTTTCCCTATAAAAAATTATAAACAAACCCCACAGGAGAGGACCACTAAAATATATGAGATTAAAATGGGAATTTATAAATAACATCTTCTTCTAAATTGAAGCATATTTTATTTAGTTTAATAATTTCTAAGTGAGGTTAGCCGGTTAGGTCACAATCATGGAATTGTTATGTGGGGATAAAGAAGACAATGATTATGTTAACTCTTTTAATTCAAAATTCAAGATGGGTATGAGTTAATTAATTATAGGTTAAACGGTTTTTATTTTTTTTTATTTTTTTATTTTTAAATAAAAATAAAAATTATGAACTTTAAATATCATGCTATTATATATATTTGGAGAAAATCTTTAATGGGACGGTCTCATTTCTACTTGGTGAGACCGTCCAATGAGATTGCACCATTTATCTCAAGAACAAAAATATATATAATTAAACTATAATTTGGTGTAATCTAATTGGATGGGTCTCACCAAGTGGCAATAAGACCACATTGAATATTTTCTCATATATTTAAAGGAAAAAAAAAAAAAGGGCATTATATTATAATATATGAAAATAAAGTAACTTTAATAGATAGATCTTGGTAAGAACTCCAAGTTCAATTGCAACATTAGAAATATTAACAATTTTTTATTGTAAATACATCGTAAATAAATTTATATTCATATATAAAAAAATATATATATATTATATTTAAGGTGTAATACTATAAATTTGTCACGTGCATTGCACCTGCCTCTCCACTAGTAATGTATATATAAGTCAATATATATTATATACGATTCTGCATGCTATTAATTCTGCATGCTATTTAAATATATATATATATATATCTATATATTCTGCATGCTTTATAAATATATATATATATATATATATATATATATATATATATATATATCCGGCTAATTACCATATATATTTCATATATATCTATATATTGAGGCCGAAATCCTTTACCATGTAGGATTTATGTCTTTTGACTTAAATCCTAACCCTAGATAGATTTCCTTAGAATTCCAAACCCTAATCCAACTCTTTAGTGTATTTATGACTATATAAAAGACTTTCTTATTTGATTAGATAAATAAATCCCTTATTTATCTATTTACCAAATAAAGTCTTTTATTTTATTTATACTACCACAATAGTATACTACTAAGAAACATATTTCCTAGTCAGAAAAAGATTTTGATTTTTAATTAAATAATTAACTAATAAATTAATTAATTTTCATTTAATCAATCAATAAAATAAAATAATATTTTAGACTATTATTCTAGTCTTGCCGCCCACACCATATACATGGGCCTAATATTATTTTCTTATTTTATTTAATCCATTAGATTTTAATTAAAAAGCTCACATGTGAACCAGACCCATTCTTACTAAAAGAAACAAGCCCACATGCCTTTCATTAATATATTAATATAATTGATCAGCCCATTAAATAAATAATGTGCAAATTATATTCTTAATATATTAAATACAATTCTAGATGGACCCATAAATTGGTCTGGTAGAATATATCAAGTGATCCATGTAAGTCCGTGTGGATTGGGGATCATGGCGGGCTATCTAAATTTAATCTTCAATAGACATAATCTAATCACAATCAACAAATGATTCACTTAGGTCCGATCTATTAATTTTAACTCATTCCACTAAAGAGCTAAAATTGAACTCTTAAATAAAGATAAAATAAGTAAATATTTCTCATTCGTACCCTAGACAATCTTATTGGAGATGGTGTATCCTCGTGATGAATATCAATAATCGCCAAGAGCTCATAGACCGCCTATAGCTCTCCAAGTTACCATATTTACTCATATGACCACATTTTGAACTTGGATATTTTGACTTGTCCAGAAGCCATGTTTCAATAGACTCTATCGAAAACTTAACGTTAAGATTCAATATCCAATATCCAATATCCAATACCTCAAAACATCCATATGATGATATTCTACTCTCATTCGATAAATGGAGCCACGATGTACATATCTATAAATGAAGTCCTCTATCGATTAACAAATGAATACCACCAAACTATCGAGGATAGACTCTGCTATATAATCATACTCATTGATAACTCAAATGATAACACTTGCAACCATAAGTCCATCATTTATCTCAGGATTAAGATAGACTCTCTGATTGTCCTAATAATGAAAAAAACTTTTATCTACTGACGGTTCTAGATAAAGTATTTCATTGTGATCCTATTTAATGCACCCAGTGCACTAGATTCTTTTACTCGAAGACCCTTCGATGATTTCAGACTCATCATAACTCATTTGATCCCACTCAAATGCTAGCAAAAGAATTCTACAACTTTAACAAGATAAATGTGCCTAACCTTTAACTTAAGTTGTGAACATTATTCAAGACTAACTAAAGAATTGTGTCTACCTCATACATATCCAGATGTACGAACAATTCTTCTTTTCTCATAGTCTTTTGACCTTATGATTATTTACTTTTGACAATTATAATATTCAATCTATAAATGCTATAAGATTTGTTTAAATCAGAAATCACTTTATTAATATGAAAAGATTGTCAAAAACAATATTACACTCTTGCCATTGAGCATAATCCTAACAGCAAGGAGACTAAGTTGGTTCGGGTCGCTTGGGATCGTTGTTGTATGCCTTACTCTCAGGGTGGTCTTAGTCTGAAAGATCTTAGGTTGGTGAATCACTAGATGTTGCGAAAGTTCACTTGGAAGTTTATGACATCTTATGGTTTTGCTTTCTCATTTCTTCCGGATAGGCATCTCAGACAGCTGCCTAAGCCTCATGGAGGGTATGTCACCTTTTCGATTTGGTCTTCTCTTTGGACCAATTGTAGTTCCCTTCTTAAGGAAGGTATCTGGCTGATTGGTGATAACTCTCAACAGGACTTTTGACGTGATAATTGGCTGAAGGTTCCTATTTTAGAGTTTTTAGGGATTCTGAATTATTTAGCTAATCCGCTCTGGGCAAGGGTCTTGGATTTTATTCAGGATGGTAGATAGGTGCTTGACGATTGTTTCCAATCGTGCTTCCCGGATCTTTGTTTTCGGATTGATCGGATTGTAATTTCTTCTATTGTGGATTCTCTTGTTTGGGCTAATTCTCGGGATGGTCGTGTTTCTTGCAATGTTGCTTATTCCTAGTTTTTCCGTGATAATCATCGGGTTGTTTGGTGGAGAGATGTCTGGTCTCATTTTATTCCCCCCTCTCGCTCAACTTTGACCCGGCGTCATATGTTAAACATGCTGTCTATTGAGAATCACCTTTGCAGGTCTAGGTTCCAGTTGGTTTCTCGTTGTAGTATTTGTATGGTTAATAGTGAATCTAAAAATTATCTTTTTCTTCATTGTCCCCTAGCGGTTGCTCTCTAGGAGGTTGTTTTCTCGGCTTTTCAGCGATGTGTCTTTGTCGAAACTTGGCAATCCTTCTTCTTGCAAGCCATGTCGGTTTCCTTTAGTGAGCAAGTTAGGATTTTATGGAAGACGGCTATCCATGCAGTGATTTGGGGGTGTGGACTGCCCGTAATTAGTGGATCTTTAAAGGGAAGTCGGTGGACTTTAGATCCTTCCTCTCTTTGGTTTAGGGTACGTGTAAGGATTCCCATTTATTGATTAGCTTATTTCATGGACAAACCACATATTGGGGCTTGATGTAAGGGTAGCTTAGGCATGTGATGGTTGATGACTTGCACAACCAAAGCCCTCTCAAGATCTCAAGAAAAGAAGCACCAAAGGTAAATTCAAGTGCTTACTTACTTTGAAGAGATCTAGTTGTACACACACACAACTCATGCATATTTCTATTACTTGTATGTTGTGTGATTTTATATGTGTGCATGCATGTTCTTGAACATCTCTTCTTACATGTTTTAATTGATTGCATCTAGTTTATTACAATGCCATGACATGTTAGGCATTAGGATGCATTCAATACCCACACTTGCACTTCATGATTGTTAGCTTTAAGTGTGGTGTAATTCATTTCCAGAAGGATGATCGAAAACATCTGCGCTTGCACAATGGTGTGCATGTCTTAACGCGATAGTTGACCACTTGAGAAGGTCTCATTCTTCTCTTAGATAAAAGTTAGATTCGGTTTGGTTATTTGGAGTAAAGTGTCTAGTTTTAAAAGATTGGATTTCAACGATTTAAATATTTTTCAAAACTGACCTTTGTATGGTCTTGTAACCATAACTTTTTATAAAAAGATTGAATTTGAGTTTTGTAAAATTTTGGACAAACTAGACACCCATACCTTTCCAACGATATATTATTCGTAATATTTCATGACCGTTTGGATTGGTTTTGAAATCTCCAAAGTGACCACTAAAACAGGGCATCAAAGCTGTTATCCGAATCTGACCTTTGGTCACTCAATTGACCATAAATTTTTCTACAGACATCACAATATCATTCCATAAATTGGAGTAAAACGTAGACTTCCATACCTTTCCAACGGTATATTATACGAAAGGTTTTGATATCGTTTGGTCATGTTTCGGTGCGCTCGAATTTGGAGCTAAAGTGCTGTTGCATGTTTCTACGGCTTGGCCGCAGATTTGGTCGTAAAATGCCCAGTGACGTCTTTTTAACATTCTCAAAACATTGTAGCTTCATTTGGCACCTATAAATACCCTTTTATCTCTCCTTCTTCAACATAACTCTCCCAACTGAAACCCTAGAGAGAGTATTCACTTTCTAGAAAGAGAAAGAGATATTCTTGAGAGAGAAAGAGAGATTCTTGAGAGAGAAAGCACCAAGCTTGCTTCTTTAACTCTCCGAACCCAAAACCCATCATCTTCATGCATCTCTAAGCATCTTTAAAGCATGGGTCTTCTTTAACACACATGGTATGATATGTTGAACACTATTATCTTATATAATTAGTGTTTTTACTTATCAATTTATCTCATTTATTATTTGTATGTTCTAAGAGTAATTTCTACATACAAGATTGAGATTATGTGTTGATTGGGTTAATTTGTGATAGCTAGGTTTTATTGTTTATATGCCATCTAGCTAATTAATCTCATTACATGATTGAGATTGTTTTTTGATAACTAAGATTTCATGATTGATATATACATCTAGCTAATTAATCTCATTAAAATGTTTGAGATTGTTTTTTATAGCTATTGTATTTAGAATTGGTTATCCTCTACATAGCTAAGCTTTATGACATGTCATTTAGCTCTTGATATCTAGGATTGTATTAATTGTCATATTATCATCCTAGATAAGCATATAGGGTTACCTAGCTCTATTTGTTCCTTGAATATCATCATATATTCACATAGGCATTTTTTATCTCTTCATTGAGAAGTAAGACTTGTGTGGCTTCCGGGATTAGGTTGCCTTTTATCACAAGCAATTGTAAGTCTTGTGTGATGACCGAGATTAGGTCATACACCGGGATTAGGTGTTCACATAAGCAATTGGACTAGGTTCACTCATACCGGGAGTAGGTAGTGGTAGTGAGTTACATACCGGGATTAGGTTGTAATCTTCATTATCATTAGTGGATTCGAGGTTCGAGTGTGGCGCACTTACCGGCCCGTGGTTTTTCCTGTGAGGGTTTCCATGTAAATATCAAGTGTTATTTAAATTCCGCACATATTACACTTGATTATTGTTTTGTGAACTGGGGTTAGTAATATTGACTAATCCGAAAATTTGGTACTAACGGATTAACAACCCTTTCACACAACCTTTGGGTCGTATTTAAAAGACACGTACGCGTAAACGAGAATTCATTATTCCTTTCAGTACGGTTTCAGAGGCTAATCATCTGGAGATTGGCTATATGCGTAATTGTATGGACGACCTTTTGATTCTTCGTCGATTTGGTCTTCAGGGTCACCCTTCTAAGCCCTGGTGATCAAGAGTGTGGTTTGGTCGCCTTCGGCTCTTGGTTGGATCAAAGTGAATACAGATGGTGCTACTATAGGTTTTCTGGGGGTTGGTGGTTGTGGTGGTATCTTTCGGAACTATAGAGCCTTTATGAAGGGTTGCTTTGCTATTCCTCTTAGTCAGGTTTTCGTGTTTGAGGCCGAGCTTCTGACGGCCTCGTTGGCCATTAATTTTGCTTGGAAGTATATGAGACATCAGATCTGGCTTGAGAGTGACTTTTTTTATGTGGTTCAGCTTCTTTCTTCTTGTTCTGATATGGTTCCTTGGAAGGTTCGTCAGGAACGGCAACGCTGCATCTTCTAGATCTCGCAGATGAATTATCAAGTTTCTCATATTTTCAGGGAGGGGAATCAGGTTGCAGATGCACTTTCTAAGCTTGCTTTGGAGCTTCAGGTTGATTCTTGGTGGTTCTCCACCTTGCCGTTCTGTTCTTCTTTAGTTGGCAATGACTGCATGGGCTAGGAGTCTTTTCGTTTTTCTTGATGTTTTCTTTTTCTTTTTGGTGTGGCATGCGTGCCTCTTTCTATTTGGGGTTATTTTCCCTTAGTTCTTTGTGCTTTGTTGCTTTTTGTCACTCTTTACTTTTCTGTTATCTTTTTTATATATGGATACTGCCTAAGTGTTTTCCAGCATATGATCGTTTATGATGTTTTTTCCCTTAGATTAGTTCAATTTTAATTAATTTTAAAAAAATACAAATATATATATATAAGCACTTTTATATATATAAAAAATCATGGAAAGGGGGGGCCGCCTCCCTTGTGTTCCCCGTGTCGGGATTAAACAATATTTGAACTCTTATAAATGAAAGAAATCTACTCTCACAGCTCTGGATGGATAGGACACTAACGTGAAAGAGGAGGTGTGCACAGTAATGGGATTGTTTGACTTTATGTTAATTTTTAGAGGAAATACCCCTTTTAAACAAAACAAAAAATTAAGGACATTATTGTTTTTAGCCACAATTAGTAAATTGATTGTTTTTGTCAAACAATCCACTGTAGAGACATAATTGCCCCTAATTTTTTTTCAAAACCTCTTCTCTCTCCTTTTCTCTCTCATTTTCACCAGATTTTTTTTCCTCTTTCTCTCTCTCTTTTTCTCTGTTCTCACGCCTTCTTCTTCTTCTTTCTCTCCTTCTTTCTCTCATTCTCTCTTTCTCTTCTCCTCTCTCCTCCATCTTCTCACTTTCTCTCCGTCTTCTTCTTCTTCTTCTTCTTCTTCTCTTTCTCTTTCTCTTTCTCTTTTTTTCCAGATTTTTTTAAAACAAAAAATTTCAGATTTGATGGTTTTCCGATCGTCGGTCGTCCGATCTTTTCTCCTTCTTCTTCTTCTCTTTCTCTCCTCTCTGGGTTTAAGGGTGGTTCGGTTTCCAGATTTTTTTTTTTTTTAATTCAGTTTTTTTTTTTTTATTATTTTGAAATTTTTTTCAGATTTTGTTTTTGTTTAAAATTATTTCCAGATTTTTTTAAAAAAAAATTAGGTTTTTGAGTGTTAGTTGTTGATTTTAAGGGTGGTTGTGGTTGTGAATGTAGTTGATTTTAAGGGTGGTTGTGGTTGTAAATGTTTGGATTTGAGTGTTAGTTGGATTTGAATGCTTAAATTGTTTTCCAGATTTTTTAAATTTTTTTCCAAATCTTGTTTTATTTAAAAATTCTAGTTTTTTAAAAAAAAATCAGAGGCATTTTTCCAGATTTCATTTTTTTTTTTTTCAATTAAACACACCAGACCACCAATTAAACACACCAGGGTTGACCAATTAAACACACCAGTTATAATCAATTAAACACACTATGGCAAAACGAATTAAACACACCAGGCAAAACGAATTAAACACACCAGGCAAAACGAATTAAACACACCAGTGTTGCTAAACGAATTAAACACACCAGGCAAAAAGTATTAAACACACCAGACAAACGAATTAAACACACCAAGCAAAACGAATTAAACACACCAAGCAAAATTTCTGAACGAAGGGCACTTTTGTCCCAAAAGTGGATTGTTTGAAAAAACAATCAAAATACTAATTCCGATTAAAAACAATAAACCTCCTTAATTTTTGGCTAATTTCCAATTTCACCCTAATTTTTACTTGAGAGAATGTTATATCATAGTTGAAAATAAATTGGGATGTACACATTGTATAGTATAAGTGTTGGGTGTTGGGTGTTGGGTGTTGGCATTTGCAAGCAGCAAAGTTATTAAGTTAACGTCCGCGTTGTGATTTGCTGGCCTGCAACTGCATGAGCCCTTCATTTTCTAACTGAAAATATAAAAACATCAAAAACGACTCCACATCTTGAGGACTTATAGACGCAAAACTCAAACAAACAAAATCAAAATCAAAATCATATTCTAATTTAATTTGCATCGAAAAACGCACACTCCAACTCTACTACGCTCACTCTCATTCGCGTTTCGGTTCCATGGTAAGTACGTTTCGAAACGGTACAATTGCATTGTTTTCAATGTTTGGGCGTGTTGTTAGATCTGTTTTGTAGTTGCTGAATTGGCTGCAATCCTGATTTATTATTGGCAGATCTGAAATTGTTTTTTATTGAATTGTTTTGTTTTGATATTGATTGCTATTATTTATTTGCTTTTGATCTAGGTGTTCGCGGATCCGTTCTTTGATTGATCAAAATTTTCATTTTGTGTTCTGCGAGCCGGACTGTGTAAGCAATCAAAGTTTTCACTTAATCTTTTTTTTTTTTTTTTAAATCGATACATTGTGGTAGGAGCTTAAGTTTAGCTAGTAGTTTCTCAGTCCAGTTGATGAATTCATATGGGGCGGGTCGAAAACCGCCTGAAAATGATCTTGATATGGAGTTATGGGAGATGTTTAAGCTGAAATATTTGTTCTTTCGAATGGAATTCTATCGTTTGTTAAACGTTAAGGTGCTTCATCAAGCCTGTTACTGATCAATTTCGATCAATGGGATTGAAGTATTTTAGGACTTTTAAACACATTGCTCTGGCATTAGACTTTAGAAAGTTACAAATAGCTGTGCTTTTGAGGGGCTGAAGTCATGGTTGAATGTAATGAATCACTGATTCGTTTTGTTTTTTTTCCCACTTGTGATTGATCTTATACTCTTAACTTTGTGAGCAACTAATTTACCTTTCTGAGTAGTTTTTTGTACAAATCACATTTATGACATTAAAAGCATGGACAGAAGATATTGTAGTCAATATTATGACATTGGGATGGTTAAGTGGTTGTGTGTAAGTCAAGTTTTTAAGTCTTTCTGAAGCTCTGTTACTTTTTCTTTTTTTGTTGCTGCAATTTTTACATATCTGTTCCAACTTTGTCTTTGTAGGATATTTTGTTGCCAAAGAGGATAATTGTCATGGACTTTGTATGCATGTCGATGGGTTGCTTTGTGAAGACCGAAGGATAAAATAATTGAGGGTTATCACTTGTAAGAGATATATAAAAATGTCTCCTGCTAGCAGGGCTGATAAGAAGGCGGCAGCAGATGCAGGTGCTTGGATGTTCAATGTCGTCACTTCTGTTGGGATCATTATCGTCAATAAAGCCTTAATGGCGACATATGGCTTTAGTTTTGGTAAATTCCCCTTTTAAATATTTTACATTTTTTTTCCTTTCATTTTCCTCCATGAATGGTATTTGCATGCATTGGGTAATTCATTTTTTGGTGCAAAAAATGTCTTTATCCAAATAAAATAGTTTAGCTCTCATGTAACAAATCATAATTTGAGCTTTTGCATTCGCTTACATTGAGCTGTATCGTTGCTCCATGCACTAGATCAGAGGAAATTTTTCAGTTAGTGATCATGTGCTCTGTAGTTTTGCGGTGGTAATATGGATTAGATTACTAAACAATTGAACATTATTGTTTAGTAATATAATTAAAATTTATAAAAGCTTATCTCTAAACATGACAGGAATTATAATTATTTCTCTTCTAGGACTGCTTGTTCCCTTTTTTTATCTGAACTAGATATTTTCATCTTCATCTTTTTCATGACTTCGGTGTCTATTTGTTTGTAAGGTATAATTTTTGAGTGTGCGAATATCCAAAATCTCATATTAACTTTATTTTGGATTCAGCTACCAAACATGGTTGGGTTTAAACTCCTATGCAAGATGAGTTTCATAGATTATTTTACTTGAAAACATGAGAAAATTTGATGGGTAAATTTAAATATGAGGTTATTTTGAAAGATGTCCAAAATAAGTTGGAGCAAGATAGAATGCACACAAAACCATTTCATACTAAAAATAAACTTCAAGTGATTAATTGATTGGGTGCAGTTGACCCTGAAATAATTGGCCGAAGATGGTCGTATAGGTGCTAAGGTAGTGGTGGTAATGGCGTTGATGATGATTTTCTTTTACAACCTGTTAACTCATAATGTAAAGTTATTTGTCTCCATTAATTATCCATTTTCAAAAATGTATCTATAATAATAAGCATAATTCTTATCATTCTTTTTTGTTATATTTATTAAATTATAATTCCTTGCAGCTACAACGTTAACTGGTATGCATTTTGCTACCACAACCTTGATGACTGTTGTCCTAAGGTGGCTGGGATACATCCAACCCTCTCATCTTCCCTTCCGAGAGCTTCTGAAATTTGTTCTTGTCGCAAACTTCTCCATTGTTGGAATGAATGTTAGTCTAATGTGGAATTCAGTGGGGTTCTATCAGGTACTTTTTTATGCTCTGGGGTTTAGCTGTTGACATTTTGAATTAGTTATTGGAATGACATATTTTCTAACTCTAATATCAGATTGCAAAGCTGAGTATGATCCCTGTATCATGCCTTTTGGAAGTTGTGTTGGACAAGATTCGATACTCCAGAGACACAAAGCTAAGCATAACAGTTGTTCTACTGGGTGTTGGTGTTTGCACAGTCACTGATGTGAGTGTCAATGCCAGAGGCTTCATAGCTGCCTTTGTTGCGGTTTGGAGCACTTCTATGCAACAGTATGTAAGTTGTCCATTCTTCGACACATCACTTAAGAAAGTTTTTGAACTTTATAGATCGCCACAGTTGACTAATTAACTTGCTTTATTTAGATTATTAGCAGAATTACCCATATATCAAAGTTTTCTCAGTTTCTTTCTGTGAAGTTTAAATGGATTGATATATAATGCTGTCAATTTTCTTAGTGCAGTATGTACATCAGCTTCAACGCAAGTATTCACTTAGTTCTTTCAATCTACTGGGACATACTGCTCCTGCCCAGGCTGGAACACTACTGTTGTTAGGCCCATTTCTAGATTATTGGTTGACAAACAGAAGAATTGATGCCTATGATTATAATATAGCCTCAGTGGTAAGCACTACAGAAATTTTTGGTCTTTTCAACTTTTAGCATCTTGATTATCATTCATCATAATCATTATGGACCAAGCCTAAAGCTGCTATTTGGACTGAATCTCAACATACATATGCATGCCACTAAATAATTCAGAAAATACTTGATCACAAGCATGCTTTATTTTATGAATGGCAAGTGGGAACATTGATTTGTACATGATTATAGAGATGGGATCCATTTCCTCATGTTGTTGAGCTACACATGTACCTGGATGTTGCGACTTCATTAGCTCTTGGCTATCCTCCTCTGAGAGGCACGACCTCGTGTTTCTTATAGGCTTATAGCCATCTAAAGCCTAATAATTCTTACCTGTCTACTCTATACAGTTAGGAAAAAAAATGATTTGGTTTCAAATGAAACCAAAGTAGTAAACCTTGGTTTATAACATGAAGATCAAACCAATGAGGTCCTTATGGTACCATCTATTTATTTCCATATGCAATGCATTATTGCATTTAGTATGCTTCTCATATCGTCTTTCATGCTTTAATTTACATATAAAAGTGTCTAAAAAGAACTGTTATAATCTCTGTTGGAAGTTAAATTGCATATTCAAATGAAGTGTTATCTTAGTTTGTTTGTAGATGTTCAATGATTATGGTTGCCCCTGTATCTAGTATTGATCTTTGGATGGATATGCTCTAGGTGTCAAACGGACTGGGTTGTGTTGGGTCGGGCATAAATTTTAAGATCCAATTGGGCTTGAGGACCAGGTATGGGTTGGGTTTTAAATTGTTTTTGTGAGACTCGACCCTACCCATGAGCCTTGTCTAGAGCGGGCTTACCCACATGGGCTTGGGTGGCCCACCAGGCTTTAGCGTAATACTGTTAAATTTTTTCACTCTTCAAGTCTGGCCCTCCGAGTTCATGGGCTTCGATAGTCAAGCCTGGCCCACCTGATCATAGGTTGGCTTGGATGCAATCCCCGTCCATGCCCATTGGACACCTTTAGCTCTATTTCTAGCTTCTACAAGTGATTTGTGGCTTTACAAAAGCCATCATTCAGCAGGAAAAAAAAAAAAAAAAATTTGAAAAAGGCCACTCACAATTCTATCTGCATTTTTGGTTTGCAGATATTTATAATTCTATCATGCACAATTGCGGTGGGGACCAATCTCAGCCAGTTCATCTGCATTGGCAGATTCACGGCCGTGTCTTTTCAAGTACTTGGTCATATGAAGACGATCCTTGTGTTGGTCTTGGGATTCTTCTTCTTTGGAAAAGAGGGTCTCAGTATGCAGGTAGTTGTTGGTATGGTCATTGCTGTAATCGGAATGATTTGGTACAGCAATGCCTCATCGAAGCCTGGAGGCAAAGAACGTCGAAGCCATTCACTTCCTACAAACAGGCAACAAAAACATGGCAGTCTGGCAGAATCCAGTGGAACTTGATGGGGGAATCTTGAAGTGTTCATACAGGATACGTTGAGCATACGAAGATAGCTGATTTGATCCGAGGAAATTATCAATCATTTGAAATTTTGAAAAGCTCATTTTGGTTCTAATTATTATTTATTGTCCTGATGCTGTAAACCGTTAGTTTGCTTTAGTTGTATTGAAATTTGATTCCCATCAAAGGGAAAAGATATTTGTCCAGCGGGTTGGTTAGGTTCTCTCCAAATTTTGCTTTTCTGCTTCACAAATATAAGTTATGGTGGTTCTTCTTTTTCCTCTTTAATTTTCCCAACCAATCTCTGGTACACTTCATTTTTTATTTTTTATTTGTGAAAAAGTATAATTTGAAATTATCGCTATTCTTTTTGTTGCAGTTAATGCCAAATCTATCTAATCAGCCATTAAAGTGGTTGCTGGGACTCAAATACTAATAATTCTTTGTTCTTAGATATTGATCCCTTGTGAAGTCCCAAGTTTGTTCTTCAATCTTTACAGCCTGAGGAGTACATAGAGCGATTTTGTGCTATTCTTTGAAAGGTTTGGGACAGCGAAAGTAAATTATCACCTTTTTTTTTTTTTTTATTGAAATTTGAATTAATATCTTTCTAGTACAACAAATCTTAGAATTCATGAAGAAATGATACTTGGTCCAGAAGTACTGTATCTTATTGGTATTGTATTATATTTAGCAATATGCAGGAGTTCTATAACTTAATATATGAAGATAATGTTGTTTGTATTACACAAGTCATAGGAGAGTACATCAAGGGAGATAGAACCAAGTACATATCACCAAAGTTCGTGTACACTCATGAACTTCAAAAAAAGTCGACAAATCAATGTCAAACAAATACGGTTTACAAATAATCTTGTAGGTTTATTTACTAAGATCTTATCGACATCAACATAAGATAAATTGATCTATGGCATCGGGATCCGTCAACTTAGTAAACTACAAGATTGAGAACAATTCATTTTTCAAGAGGAGAATATTCTTCACTTTGGACATTTATGCAATGCACTCTTTTTCTCTTGACCAAGTTTTATTGGCAAGGTTTGTAACGAGGCAATATTTATGCATATCCAATATATTTTTTGAAGAATCTCAAAAATTATTATCAAGGTGGCGTACGTATAAGGGGGAGTGTTGTGATATAATTGATTTTCACTGCCTAGAGAATAATTCACAATTAATTCTCTTGATCTTATTTCCTATTTCATTGTAAAGCAATTACCTCTCTTGATTTGATTTCCTATTTCATTGTAGAGTCAACTCTCCCTTTGCGTGTAAGCATTCAAATATACACAGAGAAATAAACTAAATATAATTGTTTTCTCTCATTCTTTCTCTCATCGGTTAGTGTTACTTTCTATGCTTTTATGATTTGATTTATAACAATTCAACAATTTATTATTTTTTGGACGAGATGAGGTTGGTTCGGTAGTAAACCTCTCACACTTGCACTAAGAGATTACGAGTTCGAGTCCACCTCCCTCTTCAAAAAAACCCCGAATTAATGTAATACTTCAATATATATATATATATATACAGAAATTCTATTATCAGTTCGAACTGACAAAAGTTATATCAGTTCCTTGCATGTGGGCCACTGGATTTAAATACTTTGACTTGGCTGTATGCACTTGTCAGTCAAAGTATTTAAATCCAGTGGTCCACATACAAGGAACTGATATAACTTTTGTCAGTTCGAACTGATAATAGAAAGACTGTATATATATATATATATATTGAATCTCTCGTAAGGGATCCCTTATTAAAATCACATCGATTTGAATAGATTTTGATATGGATTTTTTTTGTGAATGATAAGTTCATTGAAATCTATCTATGAATAAAATTTAAAATTTTTTCAAGTACTAGAACTATTTATCCCGATTATTTCAAATATGAAGGCATCGGAAAAAATAGACGAAATATAGAAAATTCAAGAAAAATAGTTTCAGTGCTTGAAAATTTCTTTAATTTTATTCACAGGTAGATTTCGATAAACTTATAAACCACACAAAAATTCAGATCAAAATTCATTCAAATCGATGTGATTTCATAGTGGTCTTTACCGAAATTAAAATAAGGGATCATTTATGAGTTATGAGAGACTCACTATATATATATATACAAAGGTATACCCATGAGAGGGTTGACCCGGCTACAAACCGGGCAGCCTTTTGAAAAGAAAAAAAAAAAAAAAAAAAAACTATAATTGCATAATTTCTCTTTAACCTTTTTATTATTAGTAAATTACATTTAATTTCAACCAATATTATTAAACTTACCCTTAAATATAACATTATTCATTACATTGCCCTTTATTTTCATGCAATGTTATTTTCGTACTCTACTTTTTTTATTTTTTGTATTCAGCATGTGATATTTGTTCATTTGTTTGGGTTGTGATTTATAGAACTTTAGCTTTAGATTACTTCTAATTTATAAGTTTTAGTGTGTTGAATGCTTGATAATTTACCAATAATAAAAACCAAATTCAATCAATTACCTACTCTAACTCAATATAAAAACATTGCATGTGTTAAGTAGTCTTTATAAATATGTAATTTTATGCATGTTTTATATAAAATATTACCCTGATTTTGTTTCAATTATTTGATTATACATTCCATATTCACTTGATTTTGCTCTAATCGTTAGATTTAGCATTTCATATTCACTCCATTTCTTTTTAATTGTTATATTAAACAATTCAAACCAGCCTTTAAAAGTAAATTTTCATATGTGTAGAATCATTTATGTCAAAAGAAGAATTTAGTGGTGTGGGGTTTTGGACTGACATTTGGATTCTAGAGCTGGGGCAACTTCTTGGGCATGCTTCTTGTCCTATATCGGCTGATCAATCTAAAGAAAAGGTTAGTGAATTTCTTGTTGACTATGAATGGAATCTTCTGAAACTGTGTTCAATGTTGCCTTGGTGTGTTTCAGCGTTCATATTGTGAAGAATGGTAATATGGAAGATTTGGTTATTTGGGGATTAACTAATAATGGTGATTTCTCTGTCAGAAGTGCTTATGATACCCACTTTGTTGATTTGGATCGTAATCCTTGGAAATGGAATTTCATATGGAATCTTAAGTTACCTCCTAGAGTTCTTCACTTTTTATGGATTCTCTTGTATAACAAATTGTTGACTAATGCTAACAGAGCTGCTAGGGGTTGTTTGATTGGGGGACACTTGCCTGGGTATCTTTTGTTTGCAGTGGCTCTTTGGTTCATATGGAAGTGGAGATGTGAGAAGGTTTTTGGTCTGAATTTCGTTATTCCTCTTTGCCCAGGTAAAATTATTTTGACTTATATGGATAGTTGGCAGGCTGCTAATGCTAATTTGGATGACAGTGCTCCTAAGGAGAATTGTTTGATCGCTTGGATTCCCCCTCTTCATGATTGGGTCAAACTAAATGTTGATGGGAGCTGGTTACCTGATGTGGGTTCTATTGCTGCGAGAGGTGTCATCAGGAATGAGAATAAATCATGGCTGATTGGGTTTGCTTTGAACAAGGGTACTAGTAATGTGATCGGACTTTTGCAAGTACCAAAATTCCACACTTGGAATACACAAATCGAACGAGATGTATAATGGCAAGTGGGATCGTTCCTCAGGGAAAGGGATGATATTTGGCTATAACTAAACTATGTACACTAATCTAAACTACGTGCAGAAAAGTAAAATTCATTTTTGGTTTGGAAATTGTTTTAACAACTAAACTAAATTAAATTAAGCAATCTAAAACAAGTAATTAAAATGATAGGTGTGATATATGATGATGGATATTGGGGAATTGAGTTGACAACTAAAAGATTTCCTAATGTAATGAACTAGCCCAATTAAGCATTTTAATCCAACTCAAGGTTTGTTCTTTAATTGATTTAACTAATCAACATACAAATTCCCCTTTTGACTCAAGTAAACCCTACTATGAGTATTTGCCAAAACAATATTCTTAAGAACAATTTAAAGGTCTTATACCAAGTAAAGCATGCAAGCATAGATATTCAATTTCATATATGCTAAAGGTTGGAGAATGAGTAGAATGCCCTTCAAACCTTAAACCACAACATTCATATGTGAACCATTTTACAACAAGCTAAATTGAACCTCAATATTAACAAGTAAAGTAAAATGACAACTTCAAGGCAATGAAATTAAAATATACTAAGAGAGGATTTAATAAATATATGACTAGTTCAAATACATGGAATCATCCCATAAGTTGTCTCATCAATTCCCCAATATGAGGGTTTAGTTACACATAGTAGAAAACAAAGAAAAGAGAGAAAGGATGTAGAGAAAACCCATGGAAGCCTTCAAGAGCCCTCTTGATCTTTAATGCACTTGAGATTCCCTTGATCTTGGTGAATCTCCTTTTCTCTCTTCAATTAATTATCCAAAATGTGGATGGGTGTTGGTGGAAAGGTTAGATTTGTGATTATGGTAGAGATTTTGGTTAGTGGAGGTAAGAAAGGGGTTAGGGTTTCAAGAATGGTGGGGATTAGATTATAGAATGGGATAAGAGGGGTATTTATATGTGGTCCCAAAAGGTAGGGCTGAAATCTCGGTTTTACTGATGTGTCGCTCAATCGGTGATTTCAATCTGCGGCTAGGCCGCCGAATTTAAACCGCCGAATTGAAACTGGACATTCTGGAAAGAATCTGCGGCTAGGATCTGCGGTGGAATTATGGTCGCCGAATGCACCTAACACTTCTAAAGGAAAATGGTGGTTTCAATCTGCGGCCAAGCCGCAAAATTGAACCGCCGATTGCTTCTTCTTTTGTAAAATGACCGTTCTGCCCCCAAAAGCTTCCCTTTTGTCGCCTTTAGTCCAAAAACAACGAGTTTCTTTATTGATAAGCCCAGAATCCCAAAAATACCTATACAAACAAAATCGAGCCATAAAACACATGAATTCACTCGGAAATTGAACACAAGCACCGGAAATAAGGGGTGCATTTATATGTATAAAATGGCTCGATCATAATGTGATTGAAGCTGAGTTGTGGGGCATTTTTTAGGGGCTTAGATTGGCTTGGATGGCTGGTTTCAGAAGAGTGGAGGTAGAGTCGGACTCCAAATGTGCTGTGAGGCTTTTGTCCAACAAAACTCCCATGAACCATCCCTTCTTTAACATCATTTACGCTTGTAAAGCTCTTCTTGAGAAGGAGTGGACCTGCACTTTAGATCACACGTATAGAGAAAGCAATAGAACGGCGGATTCTCTTGCTAAGCTTGGCCATTCACTAGATTTGGGGATTACTCTCTTTGAAGACCCCCCTGCCTAGATTTCTACTTTCCTGGACGATGATAACAAGGGCACTGCGTTTGCCAGGATGATCCCTAGTCTCTAGTTTGTTTCTTGTTTGGGCTGTTTAGCCTCCCTTTTACCAAAAAAAAAAAAAAAAAAAAATTTATTTATGTCCCTACACATAAATAAGTTTAGCCTGGGTAACAAATATTTTCTGGGTTCGCCCCTATATATATATAAATATATATATATATATAGTTTTTTTTTTTTTTTTTTTAACCATATATATTGTTTTTCATGTTTTTAACCACTTATGAAAATTTATTTTCACCTCATGTCCAAATAATAACAGTATAAGGGGTCGTTTGTTTTTTTCACTTAAAACTTAATTGGTACGAATTGAACTCATTAAGTTGTTTTGTTTTGTTTTATTTTTTTAAGTGGTCAAACAACTTAAAAATATCAAAAAACAACTTAAAATAAAAAGTAAGAAATCCTGACTTTTAACTTAATTCTAAATCACTGAATTACAATTAATATAACACTTCCAAGTCTATCCTCCCAAAGAAGATATATTTTCAAATTTGTTCTTATTTGATATGATGTAGAATTCTTTCTTTTAACATATTTCTTATTTTAAACGGGTTTTAGAAAAAATAAATAAATAAATAACAACCGTAATCACTTCTTCATACTGAAATTTTTATGGGATTGAACAATTGAATTTCTTTAGCTCCTACCAAATCCTGGTAAGAACTCTATATATATATATATACAGATTTTCTATTTTCAGTTCATCCTAACAATAAATATATCGGGACAAAGAAGACCACTAGATTTACATACTTTGACTCAAAGTGTATGAACTTGTCAAAACTTCTCTATAATCTATGGTCAACATTCTTCATCATGATATATTTATTCAGGACGAACTGACAATAGAAAGACTGTATATATATATATTATCTCACTATTCATCTAGTGCTCAATAAATTTGTCTACCGTATTGAGTAGATTATGTGGCTTGAAGATGTTATAGAATAATTATATATATATATATATATAATTCAAGAACCTATTTTAAAAAAAAATTCAATAACTTTTTTTATTTATTTGGCTTTTGGTGCATATTGAACTTCAACTTTTTTTTTTTTTAACAATAAATTGAACTTCAACTTTGTTTGCAGAACATGCAAAATTATATTCTTTGATAACTTTTTTGTTTTGTTAAATTGAAATTTGTTTGTAGAAGAACATACAAAATCTTATAAAGAATGGTGCATATTAAATTACTTCTTTTAATTAGTATGAGTATAAATGTAAATTACTTATTTTTAGACAATTTTATTCATAAAATAAATAAATGAACAAACAAACAAATATGTTGATAGTACATTCAAATGTGAGAAAAAAAAAATATGTCATTCAGGTTCAGATTTCAGTCCTCATTCAGTCTTCAGAAAAATTCAGGACTATTCAGTCTTCAAATAAAAAAACAAATGACCCCTAAGTGTTGTTTCACGTTCTCCAAATGGAGGAGATTTGATCTCCAATGGATTCCTCGATGGAGCCACTGTTGGGGGATCTCTTCATTTTTATCATTTTTCATTTTTTTTAATTAGTTAATTTAATTTTTATATTTTTTATGTAAAAATAAAAATCGTTAGGCATTTTCACAATATAGCATTAGTCAATAGTCATAATTATCTATAAAAATAAAAATAAAAAATTTTAAAAAAAGTCATGTCTCAATCTCATGGCATTTTATAGGAGGTGGTTATGCAATAAAATAAAAGCTAAAAGAAAAATGAATAGGAATACAATTTGAAAGTTTTACCCAACATTATTTCATATCAAAATTATAAAATAAGTTGATTTTAACTTTTCAAATGGAATATCAAATTGGCTCTAGAGTGAGAGGGGTGTGTGTGCAATTAACTTTTTTTTTTCTTTTATTGAAATTATCCTTACGTGTTTATTTGTTTATTATTTTTTTGGATCTTTGTTTATTATTAAAAAATAATAAAAATAAAAAAATCATTGCGTGTTTGTTATGTTATAAGAAAGGGATAATCCTACTTCCCTCTAGTTTAATGTATTCCGTATTTCAGTCCACTAATTTGGAGTATTGGTTTTTTTAGTCCACTAGTTCACTGACAATCCTTTTTATAGTCCCTACGGTTTCAATTTCGTTAGGGTTTCTCAGAATTTCGTCAGGTCAACGGAGGTAAAAGGGTAAAACAACATCAGAGGTTCTAGAAACTTATCTGATCAAAGGGTATAATGGTATTTTACAAATTAATTTAAAATAATATTATTTATTATTTAATTAAGAAAAACCAAAATGAGGAAATAGCAAATAAAAAAATTGAGAAAAAAACCAACAACAAAGATTTGAAAAAAAAAAACCTAAGAGTTCTATACTGACTACTGAGTCTATAACAACACCATCCATCATCAACAAATAATCTAGATTTATCAATAAAAATACACAACACAAAACTCAGATTTATCAAACACTAAACAAAACTCAGATTTATCAATACAATCCCAAATTAATAAATCAATGTATCAACATAAAACCCATATGTATCATCACCATCACCAAACCATTTATCATCAAAACAACCACCCACATCAACAAACAATCCACCCATAACAATACAAATCGAGATTGTAAACTCAAATTTATCAACACAAAAGCTCGCCTCTATGCTCGGTGGCGAGCATGAAGGAAATGAATCTCCACCACCCACCACAAGATCTACCGGACGCCTCTAACTTTCGCCTGCCTTTTACTATCATTGAGCCGTCCGTCGCCGCAACCACCACCTTTGCAACTGGTGCGGTTGACGCGCCCAGACCGGTTCTAAAATATCACTACTAATTACTCTATCCTATCTCAGTCCTACTTAAGGGACACGCGAGTCCTTTACTCTTTGCAATCGTACAAGTCGTTAAACGAGTATAGTGTTCAGAGTAAGAGTTATCGTTCCCACGAAGGATTAGAAATTTACACTTAATTAGAATATAAGCTGATAACACTAAAGTTAACTCTAACTAATGCCAATTCAATTAAATAAAATGATCAACACATTAACTATGCTAAGATTGGAATTGATTAAGGAAACAATTACAGCTATTGGGTTTAATTTCTAGATTAAAAGATTGCTAGGGGATAGATTAAATCAAGTAACAACCTATTAGCTAATCAATCATTCATTAAGCTCAATCACAAGACCCTAACATTCATCTATTCATGTGAATATTATAAGGCATTAAATCCTCAACTTTAATCACAATCTAAGATTAGAAGAGTGATTAAGGGTGGTTTACTCAAAGATGTTAGTAAAGATTCACAAGTTAGTAATCTCTACAACATAGATGGCATAAGAGGCACATGCATAAATGGTCTTAATTGCATATAAGTTCATCAAGTTTATTGTGCATCAAATGATAGATTGGTGGTTGCAACCACCACTCATAATTAAATTAAAGAGCACATACATAACTTGAGAAGGTGAAGTTAATATGATTGATTATATAGCAAGGTTAATTACAATAATTACATCTAATCCCCAAACAAAAAGGATTTAGTTACACATAGAATCAAAGCTACTAAAAGATACAATTGAAGGAAATATCACTGGTTGATAAACTTTGTGAAGTAGAAATGACCCCCTTTGTAATCCAAGCAACAACTTCTTCTATGGCAAATTGAAGTAATCTACTCTAAGGTACCAAAACGGTGTTTGGTTGCCAAGAAAGTAGCCAAGAAAAACTATATCTATATCTAGCTATATTCTCTTTATATTCTAATTATCTTCTATCTCTTCCAAATGTGGTGGGTGAGAGCATTAATGGAGAAGTTAATTTCATTCCTTTATGCATAGTGGTGAGAGAATGCCTTCCAAGGACAATAGGTGGCAAAAAGGTTCCTTTTGGTTGGCTTTGGGGCTAGGCTTGATCTATTTGCAGCTCATCAGAATTCTCTGCGGGTATGTGCCGCGGCTTTATTCCCACGGTATAAACCCGCCAGAGTTTCTTTTCCTTTCTGAGCGGACTTGTTCAACCGGCATGTTCTCTCCGAGAAAAGGTCAGAACCTGCCAGAGGTTGCTGCGGGTTTGAGCAGCGGCTTCTTTCCAGCTTGGCAGAACGTCAGAACTCTTCAGAATGGTTTGAGGTGCATTCCCGCAGCTTCATGCGGCGGGACCATTCCAGCAAGACAGAGAGTCTGAACTTGCTGGAATGATATTGAGTGTGCCGTGGCTTCGTGAAGCGGGACTATTCCCACTAGCTTTGGTTGATGAACCCGCCAGCCTGTACTTCTTTTATTTACTGCCTTCTTTGCCCTCTTTTTATCACTTTGGACCAAAATGCCCTTGAAACGCTTGAGTTACCGGAAAATGCTTATTTACAACGTTAAATACATAAAATGCTTGGAAAACGGTTACAAAAACCAAGTAAAGGGAGCGCTAAATGTGAACATTTTGAGCGCGATCAGTAGTCTCCTCGCACCAGACAAGATATGGACTAAGATTGATGAAGTCGTGAATGTGGTCCAAGATCTCCTCCAATTGTTTTCAACAAAAAATAAATAAATAATTCACCAATGTTAATGGTGGTAACAAAGAATTAGGAGAGATATGAGATGAGAGGAGAGAGGGGGAAAGAAATATCGTGGATTCGTTGGATCTGGGCAAGAATACGATTTGGAGTCTCTCTCTCTCTCTCTCTCTCTCTCTCTCTCACCGACTGATTAGATCCGGGTTTGATCGTGTTCCTCTCTCTCTTTCTCTCATCATCCTCCTCGTTTGGTATGGGTTCAATTCGGGCAGCGGGTTTGGTTTCGATATGGGATTCGGTTGGTGGTAGTGGTGGTTTAGGTCGATTTGGGTTCTGGTGGTGGTGGTGTTTTGGTTTCTAATTTGGGTTTCGGCTGGTGGTAGTGGTGGTGGTGTTTTTGTAGTGGTGAATGTGTTGGTGATGGTGGTCTGGTGGTGATGATGAAGGACTGTAGATCTGGTGGTAATGATGAAGGACTAGAGGTTGATTGGTGGCTGGGATGGGATGGTGATTGAGGTCTTTGGATTTGTGGAGATCCATTTATTATTATTTTTTAAATTTTAATTTTTTAACAAGGGTAAAATTGGAGGGCATCAGGGTCATTTTACCAATGTCAGCCAAACTCAAGCGCAGCAGGGTCATTTTGCCCTCTACCTATGACAGAATGTGTACTTTTAACGGAAAACGTGATAGAAGGACTAAAAGAGATAATTTTCCAAAGTAGTGGACTGAAATGCAGAATACATCAAACTAGAGGAACTAAAATAGGATTATCCCTATAAGAAATTGAGACATGAATTAAGGGTAAAATCGTCTTAAAACAACAAAATAAAACCTAGCGTGAAGCAAGTCCATCATATATATAATGCACTTTAAAAACCCTAATTCGTCTTCTCAGTTGGCTACACGCTTCAGCTTCAGTCGACGAAGAGCCTCTCCTCTCTTCATCGCCGAACCCTGCATCCAAAATGGTACTCTGCCGTTTCAAATCTCTATTCATACAATGTGTTCTTGTAGTCTACGCTTCTCTATGTCGTTTTAATCTTGAATTCTCATCTGGGTTCACGATCTCTATTATTAATCTGCTATATTGTGTGTATTTTTGTACGCGACTCTGCTTTTGCTTGTTTTGAAAACTTGGTCTCGGTCGTTTTTGTTAAATATCTGGAATGTATTGCTAGTTTGTATTTTTATCTTTTGGTTGGCTTGAATATGCTATACATGTAATCCTTGTTATATATTGCTGGTTTTATAAACTGGGTTTCAATTATTTTTGTAAAATGTGCTATTAATTTTTGTGCGTTTTGTGTGTTGTGTAAATGAAGTCTCTGGTGGCGAATGAGGAATTTCAGCACATTTTACGTGTGCTGAACACCAATGTTGATGGGAAGCAGAAGATTATGTTTGCTCTTACCTCAATTAAGGGTATTGGAAGACGGTTTGCCAACATCGTCTGCAAGAAGGCTGATGTTGACATGAACAAGAGGTTTGCTTTCGCTTTTATTTGTACTTTGTTGCATCTTTTTGGTTGCCTCTGAAATCAAATGTTTCGACTTTGTTTTGGTGTTGAAAATGGGAACCTATTGAAATCTGCTGTTTGAGAGGTTTTGTCTGGTTTACTGATTAATTTTATTGATTTTACTTTGGTGTGGCTTGACACCGAAATCATAAACAAAGAATTTTTTCCTGTTATGGTCTTAAGTTATATCTCTGGCATTTTGATTTTTGGAATTATCATTGTTACTTCTGTTGAGTTTTCTGTTTCGGTTGGTTATTGATTGGTTTACTTACTGCGGCTGTGCAATTTCTTACGAGGGACTGTTAATCTTTTTGTATGTTTCTGATTTCTGAATTAAGTTTTATTTTAATATATTACAATTTAGAGTTGGCTGAAGCATTGAATTCATTACATTATTAATTTATTTTAAATTTACTACTGTTGGTATCAGGGCTGGTGAACTATCTTCTGCCGAAATAGACAATCTTATGGTCATTGTTGCAAACCCCCGACAGTTTAAAATCCCTGATTGGTTTTTGAATAGACAGAAGGATTACAAGGATGGAAAGTATTCTCAGGTTGTATCAAATGCACTTGACATGAAATTGAGAGATGATTTGGAGCGTCTGAAAAAGATCAGGTAATTCTTATTTTGCCATGTCTTCAATGAAGATTGGACTTAGAATAACCTTTACTTGTAGATTAATTTTATAAGTTATTGACTTTCAAATAAAGAAATTGGTTGTATTTTAGAATATAATATAGACGTCGTCTATGGAAAGGAATTATGTTATACATTATCTGATATTTTGTACCTATGTTAGCAACTGCTTACTTAGGTTACATCTTATCACCCTAGCAGTTATGGTAGTTGTACAAGTACAATCCAAGGCACCCTAGAAAGAGTTACTCTTATCACTTTTACTGGCTTTGGTAACCTTATTTTCTTATATTTGCCTACTTGAGAAGCTCTAAAAGCTCCGTGAACTTATGGAGTTATAGGAGAAGTGATAGGGCATTTATATACACAACTGTAATGCCAAAAATGCAAGAGGAGTTTTTCAAGGCTAATGTGTCGGTGTTTTAATGAATATGTGATCATTTTTATGATTGTTGAGAATGAGGAAGGACCTTGCATAAAACATAATTGGACATTTTAAGAAGTGATAAATAGAACATCAACATCTGATACTGGGGGTACTGCATGTGATATCATTCGGTTGGTGTTTATTCTGAACTTCCATTGATCGTAAAGTTAGTATTGAGTGTGATATTGTTGAAACCAACTGGTTTTTGGTTGTGAATTGAAACAATGAGATTGCTTTTGCCATTTTCTCTCTATTGCAGTGGTTTTGTATGAAGTTTTCTTTAATCTGCCACTCCATCTCCCTCTCTTGCACACAGATTGTATCCCTGTTTTTTGGGAAAAAGTAGTTTTTGTTAATTTGGTATCATTGGCCATTTTAGGGCCAATGGATCTTTTTTTTATTTTTGAAAAGATGGCCAATGAAACATCTTGACACAAACTAATGTTGCAACTGTCATACAGGAACCACCGTGGTCTGAGGCACTATTGGGGCCTTCGTGTGCGTGGGCAGCACACCAAGACTACAGGTCGTCGTGGGAAGACAGTTGGTGTCTCTAAGAAGCGTTGAGTTTCTCTTTATGGTTGTTTTGAACAATTTTATACATGGTCAGGCAGAGCAGTTGTTATTTGTTTTAAGGAATGTTTGGTTAAAGATATTTGTTATTCTTACTTTGGATGCGTTTTTGATGATGTGAACAGATACAGTTTATCTATGAATTCTTCGATCTTATATTTTTGCTGTTCAAAAGAGTTTGCAAGGTATACTTGAGAAGTATTTTCTTGTCATATTATAGAAACCAATGGTGATAAAAAGGTTAAAATGTGAGAAAGAAAGGAGTTGGGGTAAAAATAAAATACACTCCCATATTCCTTATTTGGGATATATGATTTTATTAATGTTTGGATTTCCTCTTTGCTTCTACTACTTTATCAACAGTTAATCATATAATTAAGTTGAAAGCTTTAGACCTTACTGTAAATTTGATCGATTTTCAATGCCGAGTAAATTTCTTCAACTTATTTGTTTTGGGGTTTTTTTTCATATATGTCTGGGCAACTAATTTTGATTGGCATGGTTGAAGTTAATTAATTGATCAGAATAACTTCTGAATCATTTTAAAATAGATAATTTGAAATGTCTTGTATATAATGAATCTTCCGTTATCCATAATAGTATCATGATTTTTTTTTTTTTTTATTTGATTACGCCATAAAGGTTTGTGTTTATTAATTATTGACAAGTAGAAAGAACTCGACTTAGATACCATTATTTAGGTTTTACAAAAAATTTAAGTAACAAAAAAGACGATCCTTTTAAACGGTTAAGATGTGATTGTTTCTTATTATCATGTTATTAACAACCAATTGTATGATTTGAAAATGTCAAGTGAGGAGATGATCTAGACGAAAAAGACCAGCAAGGATTTGAAGAGTAATGTAATGTTAGTGTTGGAATAATATATCTCAATTGAACTTGGATAACATATTTTAAATTCTTTAAATCATCATTAATGTATACTGTATAATTTTTAATTTTGAAATCTTTAATTTCTATATAACCTTATTATAGTAAAATCAAGTAATTAACAATTTACCGATAAATCATAGGTTGTGATGTAAAATGGGATGTGTAGCACTACTTTGGATTTGAAACTCACGTCTTCGTATTGCTCAACTTGGAGAATATTTAAAAATCTAGTTAATATAATAAAAGTAAAAAATCAAATCCCATTATATTCATTTCCAAGTAAATACTATACATCCCAAATTTCGTATCCGAAATGGTATGGCAAGCTGCGACTGAATAAAAAGAGCAGTAAATGGTGAAAATAGATCTAATTATCAAAAAGTTGGAAGGACAGAGATATAACAACCATCAAAGCTGATTATGCCTGTTCATCAAACCTCTTCCAGAATTAAATCCAAATTACATCTACTAATCTAACAGGCAAGGTGTTGTTTCCGGTTTCCGGTTTCCGGCCTAACGAATAAAATTACACAAAACACAACATAAAACCCTCATCAAGCCCCTGTCTACTGTTTTACTATACACTGCAAGGACATTAAAGATGCTGTGTACCTATATAACTTAGAATAAGTAAATAAAACAGTTTTCTGTATCTTTGAAGCCAGGTCTATTCCTATCTGTAATTCTCGCTTGGTAAAATAAATCATAATTACAGACCTGATTATAAGTTGTATGAAATAGTACAACCTAATTCCTTGGCAGCAATATCAAGAAATTGAACGGGCATTCCCGTTCCAAGTCTGCTATGAGCTTCCCAAGTCAAGCATTTTTCAATGTCAGCATGCCAGTCAATAGCATCTACGTTAAAATACTTATAGGACGGACTGCGGATGCCATTTATGTCCATTTGTTTAGAATTATAATTACTTGAAGCGGTTGTACACATTATATCGCGAAGGACTGAAGTGCTCAGAGCACGTACATGTGCGCTTGGATGAGAAAGGCATCGTATTGTAGCTGATAGCCGACACTGCAAATGTGATTGGGCAAATGTGAGAACAAGGTTAATCTTTATTTCTGTTCTCTATGTGATTGGACATTGGAGGCTTCATAGTATATTTTGCATTCAGCCTCGAGTCAAAAAACAAATTAAATGCGTGGATGAAAGCAGTTTGTTTACCTTCAATAGGTTTGAAAGACCGTCTGCAACTGCT
Source organism: Acer yangbiense (assembly GCA_008009225.1). Taxonomy (NCBI): domain Eukaryota; kingdom Viridiplantae; phylum Streptophyta; class Magnoliopsida; order Sapindales; family Sapindaceae; genus Acer; species Acer yangbiense. The sequence continues at coordinate 19,016,644 of CM017770.1, forward strand.
AACCCAGATTCTCCCCACTCCAGGATGGGCTGTATTGCTCTAGCTGTTGCTTCCAATAACTGGTCATTCGATAGAGATTAAAACACAAGTAAATCAATGAAGTTTTGGTGATAAATTGGAAACAGACATTGCATTGAGCCAACTATAGCCTTCAATCAAGAAAATATCTGCTGCATAAACTATTTCTAAGGAATACAAGGGAAAAATATTACAGTAAACGCCTTAGTAGGTTGATCAACTACATGCTTCAGAATTCAGAAATAAAGCAACTTGCTGCCAATTATGTTGTACTCCTGTTTAGGTATAAATCATGTGATTTTATAAACTATTTCTAAAATATTTTTACCTCAAGTTGTGGCAGTGTGCAAGCTTCTCCATCAACGAGCATTCCATCTGTGGCACGTAAAAGTAGATCCGATGCGCTTGCCAAAATTACTAGCGACTCTGGACTTTCATGATTTCTCATGAGCTCCACGATCAGTTTTACAATCCGCTGGTTGACTCTCCACATCTTCTGACCCTGATCATCATCTTTGGCGATCCAAGGCTGCAATTCCCTCTCCGCCTGACATGAACACGAGGCCATGTATGTGACTAAACAAATGGAAAACTTAAATAGTAATATAAAATAGGAAAATACTACTAATTTGAACATATACTAGGTGACACCACCTCCAGTACAGGCAATCTTCACAGATAATTGTCAATTAAAAATTTCAGAAAGGAATTGAGTTTGCCTCATTTAGGAGATGGAGTCATCCATAGCAACAATGAGGTGATGTTCAAATCAGTGGCCAGTAAGTGAACAATATTTTTCCTTTTTTGAGGCAATAATTTACAAGTTGAACAAAATCTGGACCTGAAGAACAATGGCTGTAGCTGCTTTTGTTGGTGATGCTGATACAACATTGCATAACGCATCAACTACCTGAATAGACACAAATATATGGTCAAGGCAAATACATTTTTAAAGTAACAATGACAACTTGGATGAAACCGATTAAAACTGGCTCTATTACATTAAACTGCTCCACAACTGCTTTTCGTCTCATATGGCATAACTCAAGTCCTCAGACTAAAAAGTATCTAGCATTGCAATGTATCTTGTTGAGTAACCCCTAGACTCAAAAGTTAAGCTTGTAAGTAAGGACAAACAATAGTATTAAACTATTCTAACACACCCCTCACATGCAATATCAATGGGAATGTCACATGGACCAAGCTCAAACATGGATGCAGAACAAATGCACAAAACAAAAACAAATTTAATCACCTCATAGTCATAGATTCAAACCAAGAACAGTCATTGAAGGTTAAGGGGTGTTTTATTTAAGGAGAACCTGAATACTGGTCTTGTTTGTGTCCAATTTGAAAAAACAGAGAACTTTCCATGCTGGTATTTCAGCCAAACAGGTACCTCTAAGAACTTTAATATCATACCATGCAGATGTAGCACATAAAACATTTGCAACATGCTTAGGGCCTAATGAGTCAGTATCTTGTGAAAAGAACTTGTACTTGGTGCATTACCATCGCTCTAATTATTCAGGCCAACCATTTGGAGCTGGCTGATTCAGTTATTGGGATCAAGTCTTATAGACCTTTATAGGATAAAATTTTGTTATTTAACTCTATTCTACCAAATCCTTTTGTCATTCTTCCAAATTGAACCATACTCATTACGTTGGGCATCAGATAACCTGCCTATGTTTTTGTAACTTTTTCATCCCTTCTTAGGAATGTATCTCTTCCCTTTTTATGGGGTTGACACTAGCTACTGTTACGGGCAGTCTTTCATGGGGTAAACTGAGAAAAGGTAGTTGCAAAGAACTCTCATCTTAGGATGGGAGAATGATTATGGTTTGACATCTCCCTTCAGATCAAGGGGGAGTGCTGAAGAATGTGCTACAAAGAATTCATGACAAAGGCACACCAGATTGTAAGAGAAAAAACAAACATATATTGACATTTGATTATAGACTAACTATAAGTTAAAATAAGAATCCGTTGACCCTTATCTAGGCTTATCATGCATAATCAAGATCTTATCCCTTCATCTTGAGCTCATTGTGTAGTCAATAGTTTCCTAAACCACAGGGGTTCATTTCTAGCATGTGCTAAAACTATTGAGAAAAAAAAGATTAGATTTATACCAAAAGAAACATGTTAAATTACCTGTCTCCATCCTTGTTGAGCAGAAGTGCTTTCTGCACTAGGTTGGGTTTCAGGGGCCGCAATCAATTTGTTCCATAGGAGTGAAACAACAGAGAAACATAATTCTTGCTTCTCTGCAATCACCGATCTTAGAAGAACTTGTGCGCTGCAATTGAATCCTATATGCCTGTCCATTGTGAGGAAATTGGCCAAATCGGAGGCATCCAATAGAAAATTTGCAAGGCCTTTTCCCAGGGTATGTCCTGAGCCTTCATCCGAACGAGATGCTCCTTCACTTTTGAGATGAATATCTGAATGGGTTGAATTGTCACATTGCAAGGCAGATGATTTCCCTGGACCAAAGCAGCCACTGTTTGTACGTTTATTTTGCTTTCTGCTACCAGAACACATACTGGAGTCCTTCCAGATAGGTGCATGCATTAGGTGTGCTTCTAATGGCTCAGCTTTGTTAACAATGGATGCAACTGCTTTGCCGTGAATATCAATGAGGTTATATAGAGATGTTGCCCTACTATATATTTCATTGTCCCATTTGCATCGCATCAAGACAGAAAGAGCATGCATGCAAGCCTTTGACCGTCTAAATAGTTCAGAAACATGTGCAGCAACCATTGCTGCAGCAACTATCTCATTTGAACTATAACTCCATGAGGTACCAATAGAGGAAGGCTTCAGTGAGAAAAGTGCCTCTAAAATTACTAAGATTCTGTGAGTATGATGAACTGCTGAATCAGTACTACTCTTGCACTCATTGGTAGATCCGTTTATTTTGGCAGGCTTGGCTATAGCTTGTGCATCTTTGGAGTTTGAATTATTACCACCCCTTTGAAGCAAAGGAAACAACTGAAGCTCACAGGCAAGAGCACAAACTGCCGCCAAAACATAAGAATCAAATGTTGCTACTGGCCCTTGTTTTTTCAACTTTCTAGTTTTCCCATCTCTTTGTTTTTCATAGCTCACTTGCAAGTCCTCAGCTCTTTCGTCAGGAAAATAACTTTCTTCACCTCTTGGTCTCTTGCTCCCATTGGACTGAGCTTCATGACTAACACACACAGTTAAGACAACAAAAAGTAGGCGTGAAGCAAGCTCTACAGAGGCACAAGATTCTAGAAAGAGGGAATGAACCATTGTTCGAAGCTCCGCCACAGCAAGGTTTTTGGAGGCAGACCCTATGCTTGAAAAATATCTTGTTCTTCTGGTGTGTTCTCTGGATGACTCAGCCGGGAACGTTCTCTGAAGAATTGCTTCCACAGTGGCAACAAATATCTTCATAAGACAAGCTTCTGATGGACTTCCACGAGGAAGATATTCCAGGACCTTAAGGAGAGGTATGTAGAGGTTCCATGATAATACGGGAGGTTGCAAAGGAGTTGCAACTATGATCTCAGGAAGATCAACTGCTGAGGAACTTAAAGGAATTAAGCCATAAGCAGCTTCCCATATGGTACAAATTCTCCATTCAACCTCAGGACCGTGGGCACAAAGAACTGACGCAATCCCTTGGGCTGTAGCTTCAATAGTCGCTTCAGCAGCAGGCACTTCTATCTGATCAGATAAATTTTTGGAATAATAAGATACAGAAAAAATATATCTTTATGTGATACTGATTAAGAAAAAAAGAAAGAGAATTTAAAACAGAGCAGAACATAGAAGAGTAACAGGTCAACAATCAAATCATACAATTTTTACCTGCTTCCTATAGCATGAAATATAACCACCCAAAGGTTCGTGTTGAACATCCACTCCCTCAACTTGCCTGAGGGGAGGAAAAAGCAATGCAGGCTGCGAGAGTACGCGAAAAAGTAACGCGGCAGCAGCATCAGCAGCTATACCTGCTCTCATGGACATCGCTACCCCAATTGCTCGCAAAAAATGCAAATGCATCCAGTTCCGAGGAAGCTACATCAACAAAAACAAAGTGATTGAATATTAATAGATAACAAAAGCTAAATGTTCCAGAATGTTGTGTCCCCCTCTAAACATTTAATTAAAAGGCATATATATGTCGTATGCCAATTCTATTTACATTTATGGTATTATCTTACAATTCATTTGGAATAGACTAAGCTAGACTAAGCACTAGCAGAAATCAATTAGTGCTTGATAAGCTTGGTCACATGACAGAAAAGGCTTTTCCTGATACATAGTGGAAAGCATAGTGTCAATAAGATACAGAATCCCTACCCATTAGCAGAAACTGCTAACATTGAGAAGCCAAAAACAAATCACAATTGCAAGATTTATAGCTGGAGGCAGAATCCTATTCTACAGCTAATGATTTCTGTTGGCAGCTTCATTTGTGATACCTAATAACAAGGCCACCAACATTTTAACTAGTGAACAAGTACTCCATTTCATACCATATTTTAGCAAGTTGACAAAGGGGCTGACCATGGGCTAGATGAGGTTCATGTTGGGTTGGATAAAATTTGGGAGAATTTTGATATTAGTAAGTAAAATATATGCTTTCATTTCTATTTATCATGTTTGATGTATTACCATTTATACTATCTAGTCTCATCTGCCTATAAATAGGCTCCTTGTGTATTTGTAATAGGCAAATTAATAAAGTGAAATCTCTCTTTATTTTTGTTCACAATTAAATTCTAATTAAACAAATACTAATAAACTTTTTTATATAATAAAATTATCTACAACACCCTCACAGAAAAAATAATTAATAAAAAAAATAAATTCTGATTCAATCTAGCAGTTGTGAGATTGAGAAGAAGAGAAATAAAAGAAAAGTGAAGTCTTTATCTTGGGCATGGTGAAGAAATTCATGGTGACAATTGAAGAAGAGAAGGCTTGATCAAAGCCAGTCTCTCTCAGCCTCCCTTTTTTTGTTTTTATTTTTTTATTTTAAGACTGTTGTTGTGTAAGGAGAAAGGAAGAAGAATTGAGAATGGTTGGGCAAAAATAGCTTTGATGCGGGGATGTGAGGAAAGATAGGTAAACACATGGGACAAAAGTTTTCTGGAAGACTTGACATTTGCATTTGCTCATTGCAGAACAGGCTTCTACGTGCAACATGATGTTTGTCAAAGCTTCAACACAAGAAAACCATCCCCAAGTCTTTTTTATTCCATAACTTACCAAATTCCAGGAGAGCTATAATGCCACATACTTTCATCAGAGGATAATTTGTGTTAGTAAAAGGGTACAGGTGCCTCATAATAGCAGGACTAAAAGGTTTATTTCTTCATCACTCTATGCACTAACAACAAACACAATTATTGAACTTACAACCACAATTACTTGGGTTTTCTTCAACATCTTCATCTACTCTAATGAGTACACAAGTGTAGATAGCATGGCATATTTGTCACCAGGCATCAATAAACATTCAGTACAAAATCCATAACAAAAACAATTTTGAATGCCAAAAGCAAATGAGAAAGCACAAGATTAAAGATTTATAATGTAAAATACACAGAATCAGATTTGCATCTAGTTGCTTTTCCAAAAGTACACGCAGTTCATAATTAGCATCTAATCAAACAGCAAAAAAGATTCCATAGAGATTTGAAATATGAAGTTTAATTTTAAGAAATTAAAATGGTGCAAAAAAATGACATGCATAAAAGAAAATGAGATTAATTGCAAGTATCACAACACCTTCAACAGACAAATCAATAGTATTTGACTTACCCTTATGCCGGTTGCATAATCTTCAGCTGCCCGAAGAAGTTCCACAAGCTGTACAGCAGCATCAAGTGCATCTGGGGCCCACGACGGCGGTGCTTCTAGAAGTCCAAGAAGGAGTCTTTGAGTGGCACTAGGAGTTGCAATGGCATAATATCTGAAGCAGAAAAACTTTTTTCAAACAAATAAAAAATAAAAAGCACTACAACATGTAGAGTATCACAATTTATCGACTCAATGCTTGTAAACATGACACCCCAGTCCATCCATGTACAGGGCCTATCTGGACACTTTTACAGATTTACACCTTTAGATATTTGATGAAATTGCTGGATCAAAAGGTTACCATGTCTCTTTGTTGAGCAATATAGTTTACAAACATAAATAATCAAGATTTTAGAGAAACATCATGCCCGACTGCAACACACGTTCATACTCATGGATTAAAATATAAAGTCAATGAAGAAAAGGTGGACAAACATGCTAAAAAGTTCAGAACTTCACCGATGAAACAAACGTGCATATGGCTCAAGGGCTGGAAGTCCAGCAACTAGATGCTCATCCAAAGCCGTTGTTGCAGGAGGAAGTAGAAGCGCAGGGACAGCAGCAGCTGTTAAAGTAGCAGTTTCATAGCGAGCAACTTCGTCGTCACACACACTTAATATAACACCAGCACCGTTTGCAACAGCCCACCTTGGAGTTGATGGCATTAGCTGAGGATGCTTTCCAGATCCACGGGATGAAGCTATGATAAACAGCAGTCAATTAACAAGTCTCACAAATCAAAGTTCCACTATCTATATCTTTTGGAAGAAATTATTCAACTAACCAGTTGTAGGTGGCTTCAGCTCTCCACCATTATATTTACCCATGACACCACTGCACCTGTGAACACAGCAAGATCCGTAAGGTTGAGAAAAAGAAGGCACGCAATCCCTGAGCCATTAAATCCACTCAAAAACACCAAAAAAAAAATGAAAGAAAAGGTAATTACTGGGTTTTTTTATATGAAAATATTGACCTAAAAAAATGCAGAGGCAATTTATTCCTGCCAACTACTACTCATTATCACTTATATGTTCAATACCATATCATCAATAAAATCTTGATGTTATTTGAAGCAACAGAGTGCAGATACTACTAAAGAAGAAAGAGAGATAGATAGATAGGACGGATGGGAAAAACTTAATTAAAGGGAAAAGATAAATAAGAAAGTTGTAGCTTGACTAGGTGTTGTTTATGGTAACGAGATGCAAAATTAATGTAACAGCTGCAGTTTGAGCAAGCATAAAAATATATAGCATTTCCAACTTGCTAGTTGCTACCATTCTCAAGACAATAACTCCAACTAACAGCCTGTTTCAAGCATTTGTCAATAGTTGCTACAAGTTGCCGATTGTAGCAAAGTCAGCTATGTACTCTCCTAAAAGAAATTATTTCAAACTGAAGGAGGCAATATTTATCCTTGTCTGCATCACGAACACAAATTTACTAGTAGAGCAGTTATACACCCTACCACTCATAATATAAATTGAAACTATATAACTTTTGTATGTTCTATGTGCCTTGACCACATTTTCTGCCTTTACACAGGACACAGCAAAGCTCTCGTCATATAGGAAACTGTATCAATCCATTATGACATCAACATATGATGGCAACCTAATATGCTATCCAGAATCAATTATTTGTAATAAAAGGATTGCTACAAAATGGCAGTATTTTAAGCATTCTTGATTGCATGAATTAAATCATCACACTCAGGAAGTCCACTGTGTACTACACCAATTCCAGTTTAATTAATCATTACCTTACTTTAAACAGTGCTCACCATCAATCCATTGAAGTATGTGCTTTGGCCAAATGGGTGAAGTAAATTGGCTGGACTCCTAATTTACCAACTTTTCTCAAAGTTTTTTCTAAAGAGATTTGAATGTCCCCATTCAATCACAAAGTATCCTAGAAGGCTTTAGTCCTTAAGAACTCTGCGGCAAAAAACACTAAACAGTACTGAGGCTTTTCTGGCACCACTATAATTAACAATCATAAACACATTTTGAAACTATAATGAAACCTCTAACACTCCTTAAATAGAGTGAAGAAAGATCTGGTGCATATACTGCCTCTTCTGAGAAGAAATTTGACCCTTCCATTTATGCAGGAAGTAACCTTTAAAGTGAATCAATCTTTTACATTTTGCATCCAATACCTGAAGTTATAACATTTAGCTATCAAGTAACCCAAATAATTATAAAGAACTCTAACACACGTGCTTCCATATTATGATCTGCTTAATTATGGAGTCAGAACTCCACCAATCCATATTAAATTTGTAATGCCATTCATGTCAAACCATTTTGATAGGTTGAAAATTTAATCTAATGACACCAACATTCCAGACGTCCACCAATTAAAATATATATATATATGGAGAGCAAGAAATATATTTTATGGATTTATTGCTATAGTAGAATTAGGTTTTATCTAACCATTTCCTTTTATTTTAAGTTTTTCTTAGGATTTTACTTATATTTGTTGATTTTATCTCTTTTCTAATTTGCATAGACTGAGTTGCCTATAAGTATACTGTATACCCTAAAAAAATTCAGACTCGCTGATGGATTAATAATAAATTAAATTTCTCCCCTCTTATTTCTTCTATTTTTCTCCCCTTTCTAAAGAACATATCATCTTTCTGTTATAATTTCTATACAACCAAAAACCCCATTCTCTCCTCTTTTCCTGTCCTACAACAAATTTACATTCGTGAAATATGATTTCAATGGCTAGGAAACATACTGCTTGATGAAGGAATACTTTATTAAATAATATCTCACAATTCAAAGACATTACCAATTAAATAAGATAGTTCGAGAGCTTCAAATAACAGGCAATCCAATAAGAAACTCCTTAGATGATTTGATGCACTTAACATGACAGGACATGGGCCAAACGTGTATGTCAGTGTGTTTGTTCAAACGTTATTGCATTAGATTGGTTCAGGTCCAAGCTTTTGTAGTCATATGTACATGACACGATCAGCATAATTTTACTGACTTCCCAGTCAAAATGACAACAATTTTCAAGCATTAAACAATTTACTCACCAACGGAAGTAGTCACTTCTGATACCCAGAGGGGCAGCAAGCAATATATCCGTAATCCAGGGAGACAAAGGCCTTAAAGGTTTTCTTTCCTGTTGCACCAACGGCACATGGCAGGATTTCACATCTGTAGAGTCACTTGTTGTAGCATGGCTGCCACTACTACTTCTCTCTGTTTCACTATTATGTTGTTCCATCTTGTATATTGGACGATTGTAATGAGTTAAAATCCGCAAAATTTCTCCACATGCCAAAGCCCACTGTTCAGAGTACTCATTCTGTGGAAAATAAATAATCATACAAATTAGCACTATGAATTTCCCTTCGACTTGTAAGCCACATCACAATCTCTATGGACAAATTTGATCGTCAAAGAAATAGAAAGCAAGTCTAAGAAAACTAAAATGTGCAGTAAAAACTACAGTTTATCAAGAAAAATAACCTTCAGCATATAATTATCACAATAATAACGAAAAAAGAAAAAAGAAAGAAAGAAAGAAAAAGAACAAGGATCTAAAGGTTCACCAAATTAATTCATTCAGTATCGTACCTCACTACTAGGACTGACTAAGGAAATGAAAGAAGCAAACGGAGGGCTAAGTTTATCATAAACCAGCGTTCTTTCAATGATACAAGATATAATTGGAAGAACAACAGCGTGCCCATGCTCCGGATGATGAAGGACAAACATTGCTGTATATTGGATACATGCAACAAAGCAGTCATACATCTAAAATAAAATGTTAATATAAATTTGAAGGTTCAATAGATTGTTCTATAAACTACTATGGGTAAAGAATTAATACCCAAAACATCATCAAAAAGGCGCATCTCCTTTGATGGATAACGGTTACGAATCAGCTGCATAAAAATATAACAAGCAAGCAATATCACTTATAAATCCTCAATTTCCCAAGTCCAACTGAAATTAGCATAATTTCATATCATAATAAATAAATCAATTCAGTAGATCTTCTTTTGATATTCCACATAACAAAATAACGCAGAGATAAAGCATACCTCAGCGATATCCTCAGGGAATTGTTCTGATGTAAACTGCCCAAAGTACTCAACATAGGCCGTAGTTTGAGCCTATAAAGGAGCCAAGTGATAAAAAAATATGCAATCAATAATAGTAGAAGATGGAACTAGAAAGACAATCTCTTAACCAAAAATGTTAAACAGCAATAACCTTAAGAGGATTCTAAAAAACTCACAAAAGAATAAACATCACATGATTCACATTCATGTTCACATGCTATATGGTGAAAAGATTTTAACAGCATAACCTTCAGAAGATCAGTTGAGTTCTACAAGTAGACGGTGTTTTTATTTTGGAAACAAAATTCTACAAGTAGACAATTTAATTGTGGCTAAACACAAATTAACACTAAAGAATAAAACTGTAAATATATCAAGGATAAAACCACTTATAGGTAAAGTTTCATGACCTCATGTTAAAAAAGATTTATATTTCTGCTCTTGTGAAAATTCTTCTTATGTCTATCCAATATATAATATAACAGAATAAGAATGACGTTGAATTTTGTTATAGTCTCTCTATATCTATATGATTATTATTGCCTTCTAAACATCATACAATAACTAGGTGATTGATGACTAAACAACCAGTCAAAAGAAAGAAGAAGATTCACAGATCCAAGAAATTGGTTTTTTACAAAAAGCCAAAGGGAGCATAACCCAAGCCTACAGCAAGTAGACAATAGGCACCCCTAAAAACAATATAATATATACAAAGTGAAAGCAAAGGCATAGAAATAAAAAGTGAAGCAAAAAACTTCAAAACCGGTTAGACAATATGCTCTAAGTGTTTCCAGCCCTCCCACTACCTAGTTGTTAATTTAGTCCTTTTAGGTACACCAAAGGAGTCAAAACATGGCAGCTGTACAAGCACCGCACTTTGAAATACATATCCCCTTCTCTAGCATGCCAAAAAAATCTGTCTCTTGAATTGAACAAGAGATTACCTTAAAAGCCCCTGTTTTCTAGGTATGAATGTATGATAAATATGATACTCGTTGCTGACAAGTAAAATATCAACCTAAGAACTCAACAGCACATGAACCATCCAACTTCATCCCATCCATTCAACACATGAAGTCATGAACCAAGGAGCTAGGATATATCAGAAAAGAGGTCAGCACGAGTTCATTCCAGTAAAATTAACTCAAATTGGCAATAGAGCCAACCCAATCACTTTGATAAATATATAATCATGGTCAAACCAAACCTTGTATCTTGTACAGACCAAACCATACTGGTCCATCTGATCAGTTTAAAACTTTATACCCTTTCGTAAGATTGTCAGGGAAAGAAAAGGTAAATTTAAGGCAATAAAATCTTTTAGGGCCTTGAAACAAGTTATATACCCAATCCGCTATCAAAACCGATACCACCAACTCGCAATATATTTCACAGGAAATAATAAGCCTCCTGGGCACCATTTTCCTCTTGATTCTCTCTTAGCAGTTAGCACCAATTTTGGACAGTAGGAAAGCCTGATCCAACTTTAGTCTTAATAAATAACTACCCAAAAGGATTTCATAAGTCACTCACATTTAATCTAGAACATTAATTATAACTTTAGTCGGTATAAGGTATTCAGTATTCTCCTAGCACTATTCTTGCTCTTATACCAACTCTAAAGAAAATGGTATCTGAATGACCAACAAACACTGCACAGGTTGGACTCAGTACTTTATTGAAAACAGAACAAACAGCCATATCAACATATACTCAGATACTGGTCTCCAAGAATCCTTTGTCATAGAAAATCTAAGAATAAATTCATTTAAAGTCACAATTAAAGAATATTTGAATTTAACATACTATTCAACTTCAATAACCAATGATAATAACATAACTATGATAAAAGATTATTATTTTTTCAATATAACAGAAAACACACAGATTTGTTTTCATGTTTCGTCTGCAATACTTGTCCTAAATTTAACCGAACACAACAAATATATATATATATAACACTTGTGGAAAAGAAGATGAAGAAAGAAAAAGATCACACCTTTCGTTGTTGGGGATCTTGCGGTGGATGCCAGAACAATGAGGAGAATTGAAGACCATCAATCCACCTCTCCGATGAACTGGTCATGGCCATCTTTAATCTTCAAGACTGCCCTCTTCTTTATATCCAATCACACAAAAGATTAAAAAAATCTCTTCTTCGTTTTCAAACAGCTACCAATCAAGAATCAAAATATCGTAATTCAACATTCCAAAATCAACAGCCGCAAGATTTACTATAAATTATCAGTTCAAAACAAGGAATTAAGCTTTACAATTTGCAAGTCTGATTGCTGTGTCTGTTTCTGTTTCTGCTGGCTGCAACTCTCCAAAAACAACGAATTCACTGCTGTCTCTGTTACTCTCTCTCTCTCTCTCTCTCTCTCTCTCTCTCTCTGAACAGCCTCAAACTCCCAAAATGTCAACAATATTTTGACACAAATTCAACACTCTGCCAACAACAACAACAAAAAAAAAAAACCAAATCAGCACAGATATAGTCAGATTTGGAAATTAAACTAAAATAAAAATAAAAATAAAATCATATAAATTTGGTAAGTAATTAAATAGAAGCATATATCAGACAACTTTATTTTCTTAGTTTTCATTTTTGTTTTGCTTCTAATAATCGCAATAGAACCAGTTCCCACCTGTTCATTTCAGCTACAGCTAAAACAGAATTAACACTAACTTCACCACAAAACAATCAAAAAAATCAAAATAAAAAACATATAAACATCGACATAAGAAGAATCAAATGAACTTCAAAAACTTTTCTAAAAAAATCACAGAAAAAAATTTAAACAAAAAACAAAAAAAACAAGAAATGAAATGAAACTAAACAGAGTACCTTATAGTTGTGTGCTTGGAAATCCAGGTCTCCGCATCTCTCGGTTTTTTTTTTTTTTGGATTTGTTTCTATGAATACAATTGTCGCTGTTAGAAAAAATATAGATTTTTTTTTTAAATTTTTCTAAAATAAAAATTATTTTTCTTGTTTAGAAATTTTATTAAGAGATTGGAATTTTGAGAGAGATCTTTAAATGGTCTGTGAGTTCAGATTGCTGCGTACGTGGCAATGATATTTTCCTCTCACGTTAGAGGCCGCCTGCCACGTCATCCTCATCCCCCTATCATGCATCCATACATGCTGATGCGGATGCGATCATCAACATGGATGATCCACCAAACGACAAGCCGTTTGGAGGTGTGAAATGACGCGGCTGCCCTCGTAATGGTGATTAAAATATCGATTTTATAAAGGTAGAATTATTGGTGTATATTTTAATGTTTTTATAAGGGAACTGTCAGAAGATATTTTGGGGAGAGTTTGGTGTGTTGTCAAGCTCACGAGTACCTGCACCTTATTTGTACGCCGCTTCTTTGAAAAAAGATAGATTTCAGTTTCTGATCATCATTTAAGGTAGATATCATTTAGGGATAATATCATTTTAGTCCCTATGGTTTACCATATTATACGTTTTGGTCCCTGTCGTTCTGGTTTTGACCATACAGGTCCAAACGTTTTCAATTAATTTCTCTTCTAATCCCTACCATCCAATTCCGTCAGGAATTTTGAAACTGACGTTAATACAGCAAGGGTAAAATGGTAAAATCATCCCTACCCCTTCTAGAATGTTGTATATGAAGGGCAAAACTGTAACTTTATTTAAATTAAAATTTGATTAAAAAAAAAAAAAACCAAAAGCTTGTCTGAAAAGCTGACACGTCATACATCACTTTACAAAAACCTAACTATCGTGGTTAAACTTTACAAATTTTCAATTGCTGTAGTTTTTCTTCAGAAACTACCACACCATAAGCTTCAACCTTCGCGCCAAAAAACCATAAAGAACCCACCTTTTCTATCTGTTTTCACCTTATTTTCACGTTCGTCTCCAAGTTGTGTGCAACGTCTTGAGTTCTAGACGTTCGTTTTTGGGAATAATTGCAGAAGAACGCCTTTTGCGAGTACGATTTGAAGGTTGTTGAGTCTAAGGTTAGTTTTTGAAAGAATGATGGATGATTTAGCTGTTTTTGATTGATATTTGTTGCCTGCAGTGTTGTTATATCTAGATTCTTTAAAGCTTTCATCTACCTAGGGTTCTAATGTATGAGAAATTGGGGGTTTTTCCATTGAAAGGCAATTAAGTGTAATTCTTGGTTGTTGAAGTTGTTTTCTGTGTGTTATTACCTAAAATAGAGGAAATCATCGAAAATAATTGATTTTCTTTTCTTAAACTGTCAGGTTCGAATCCTTTAGGGTTTATCCTACTCTTTTATGTTTGGTTGGATTATTGTTTCATATTGAGTTTTCTGTTTCATAGTTGCATGTGTTGTTGTGTTTCCAGTTTTCGCTTGCATTTTTGAACCTAAGTATCTTTTTTGCTTGTTCAAAGTTTCATGTTTCGTTTTGTTTTGAGGGTTCCAGTAAATGTGTTTGTATACATGAGAGTGTTTTGGTGCAATGTGAATGAGTTTGCATGAAAATGGATTTTTATGATCGGATTGCATTCCTATATCTTTTTGTGATGACCTGATACCATTTTTTTTTTTTTTTTTATGATCTGATTGTATATATATATTTTTGTGATGATCCGATGCCTTTTTTTTTTTTTTTCCTGATGATCTGATTGCATTATTTTATACTCTTCTGATTCTTTTTTTTTTTTTTTTTTCGCACAGGTGACATGGATATTTTCAAAATAAAGGTGATATTTGGGACTGAGGTGGTTGATGTAGGTCAGTGTGATTCTGATCACATAAGTCTTATTCTCTTGATTCGTGCAACAATTCATGAGGTTAGTGGAAAAGATGAAGTGCCTGACGAAGATTGCCTTGTTTGGATACACTTACCTTGGTGTGGTGAGAGAGTTCAGGTGAATAGTGATAGTGAGTTAATTGAGTTTTTTCAGGTGTTTAGGGATCATGGGTTAGGAGAAATAGTTTTTGAGTTAGAGAAAACATGTAATGTTCCAAGTCCTCCAGAAGGGTCAACTTCTAGACCCAATGAAGAGGCTGAAGTGTTGGATCAACATGGTGGTTACCAAGCTTTGGGTTGGTGTGATTCTGAGGCTGAAATGTTGAATTATGATGGTGACAGTGAGAAAGATGATGATAAGGATGTTGAGGATGTTGAGGATGGTGAGGAAGAGGGTAGACAGGCTAATGAGGGACAGAATATGCAGTATGATAAGGTCCCAGTATTTGAGGAAGAATTTGTTGATGGGGATGATGACATAATAAAGGAGTGCATGGATTTATTTGAAGGTTATCAGTCAAAGTCTAATGATGAGTACTTTAGTGATTCAGAGCTTGAACCTGAACAAGTTAGGATTGCCAAGTTGATGAAAGGTATACCTTTCAAGAAAATGGTGGGTGGTGAGATTAAATTTGAAGTAGGTCAAACATTTGACAATGCGAAGCAAATGAGAGAAGTATTCAGGGAGTATGCAATTCAAGAGGGGGTAGCTTTAAGTAGAGTTAAAAATGACCTTCTAAGACAAACCTACAAGTGCAAAGAAGCTGGTTGTCCTTGGAGAGCACATGGATCACGCCTCCTTGATAAAATGACATTCATGATTAAGACATTAGTTGATACACATGAATGCCATAGGATTTACAACGGTAAAGAGGCTAAGGTATCATGGATTGCCTCTAAGTTTGAAGACCTTGTGAGGAGAAATCCTAGTATTTGTGTTAAAGTGATAAGTGATCTATTAAGGGAGAGGTATAAGGTCTCGGTTGATAGTCAAAGGCTGTATAAGGCCAAGAGACGAGCCTTAGAGGGGTTACTAAAAGACCATGCTACATGTTTTAGTAAATTGAGGAGATATGCTTACATGGTCAGCCAAAGTAACCCGGATCAGCATTTCATATTTCCACCCAACAACCACAACCTACATTTCATAGGCTGTTTTTAAGCTTTAAAGCTCAAAAATTAGGTTTTCTGGAAGGCTGCAGGCCTTTTATTGGAGTAGATGGGTGCCACTTGAAAGGCCCATATGGAGGAGTGCTACTTTCAGCAGTGGCATTGGATGCAAACAGTGGGTTATTCCCACTAGCTGTTTGCATTTGTGAGAAGGAGACGCAAGATAGTTGGGAGTGGTTTTTACACAATTTGAAGATTCATCTCAAGTACCCATCAGACAGACCCTTGACTTTCATGTCTGACAGGCAGAAAGGTGTCATTCATGCATTGCAGGAGCATTTTCCATTGGCAAATAGAAGGTAATTTTCTTTTTCATTTTCATTTTTGAAGTTATGTATATATCGTAATTGGCTTTTGGTATATACTGTTGATCTGGGAATCTGATTGAATTGAAGGATCCATTTAGGTGGTTGATTTGGTGGGTGGCATATTAAGAGCTAAACATCTCTTATTTTTATCCATATCTTGTGATGTGATATTTGCAATTGGAAATGTTTTTAGTTCAATTTAATAGATTGCTCAAAAAGCTCATTTATTTTTCTTTAGATACAGTTACAAAGTGATACCAATTTAATTGCTGTTGTAATGATTTTCTTACTTATTTAGGGGATATCCAATTTAAATTTGCAAACCTATCGAATTTGTCATTTTATTTTATTTCTTGTTATTCCATATTCCATTCTTCATTACTTTTGAGAGCCCTGATATAGCTGGCTTACAAAGTAATAGAAAATAAATTAAAAAGGGGTTGTTGGCATTTTATTAAGGCAGTTTCTATAGTCTTTAAAAATGATATTAACTTGAACACAAATGAAGCCATCAAATATGCATGCATATATCTGTCAACTATTCCCTTTTGTGATCCATTTTTGCATCAACATTTATTCAACTTTGAAAAGGAATAACATGTGATTCACAGTTCAAAATTTACATGTGATTAATTAGTTCAATGATGAATAGCAATTACATCTGTAATTTCCATATGCCATAGGTACTGTGCTAGGCATATATATGCCAACTTCAGACTAACCTTCAAGGGTGACCATTTCAAAAAACTGTTTTGGAGAGCTAGCCGAAGCTCCAATGTGTTCGACTTCAAAGAGGCAATGGATGAGATTGGTGGTATAAATCCTGCTGCCAAGAGTTGGTTACAAGAAATTGAACCAAAGCATTGGTCTAGGCATGCTTATGACCAAACAATTAGGTGTGACCATGTCACCAATAATATGACTGAAGCCTTTAATAGCATGCTAGGTACCCATAGAGCTTCTTCTTACTTAGAATTGCTTGAATTTATTAGAAGGATGGTTATGAGGAAATTCCAAGATAGAAAGGAGGAGTGTGAGCAATGGAATTCAGCTTTGCCACCAAGGGTGAATGCCAAAATATTGAAGAATAGTAAAGAAAGTAGGGTGTTGACAATTATAGCTGCTGGGAACAAAGAGTATGAGGTTTTAGGTCCAAATGAGGGATATGCTATTAAACTTGGTGAGTATAGTTGTCAGTGTGGTAGTTGGCAAGTGAGTGGGATTCCTTGTAGGCATGCAATGGCTGCCATAAGCCACCATTGTGGGAAGGCCGCAGTGAAGGATAAGATAACTGCATATGTCCATCAAAGTTTGACTAAGAGTGCCTACATGCAGACTTATAATGGAATGATCCACCCAATTCCTGATCAAAATAGGTGGCTAGAAGTCCCTGCTTGTATTCTAGTTGAAGGTCAAACGGAACACATAGATCCACCCCCCCGAACTGTGCAACCTGGAAGGCCTAAGATTCTGAGGAAAAGGGAACAGGATGAGGGCCCTAAAGGAGGAAAGTCTGGAACTGTGACATGCAAAATTTGTAACCAAGTTGGTCACAACAAAAGAACATGCAAAAGTGAGAAAAAAAATGTATGGTATAACAAATTTCTTCATCTAATTCTTCTAGATTCATTTTTTCTAACTTGTTAATCTACTTCATTTTTTTTTCTTTTCTAATTTGTTAATCTAATTCATTTTTTTTTTCTTTTTACAGAATAATGGAACCTCCACTACAACCTCATCTTCACATCAACCAATCCAACAACAATCAACCTTTGAAGGGTCTTCTTCACGAACATGCAAAAGGAAGAAAAAAAAGGTATGGCATAACAAATTTCTTCATCTAATTCTTCTAGATTCATTTTTTCTAACTTGTTAATCTACTTCATTTTTTTTTTCTTTTTACAGAATAATAGAACCTCCACTACAACCTCATCTTCACATCAACCAATCCAACAACAATCAACCTTTGAAGGGTCATCTTCACAGCCACCACCAACCCAGACTCAAACGCAAATGGACTTCGACTGATGGAAGATAGCA
The DNA here is from genome assembly GCA_008009225.1 of Acer yangbiense. Lineage (NCBI taxonomy): Eukaryota > Viridiplantae > Streptophyta > Magnoliopsida > Sapindales > Sapindaceae > Acer > Acer yangbiense. The sequence goes on from CM017770.1 coordinate 19,034,888, forward strand.
CCACCACCACCAGCACTTCTTGGTTAAACAAACTCTAGTTTTATTTTGAATCTTTAAAACTGCATTCTACTTTATCTTGTCACATGCCTATTTTTTTGTTTAAATGTGTGGTCTTGTTGCTAGCATTTCTTAATTATGGTTTGTAAACCATTAGATATGCTGATATTTGATTTTTGAATGTGCTAGCACACACACCATGTAGATAGTTGGTAGTTATTGGCTGTGATTTTGTTATGCAGTGTTTTGCAATGTAAGAAAATTATGAACTCTAAATATTTTTTATTTATGCTTATGCTTTACTAATAATTACATTCCATGATTGCTTGTAATACTAAATACAAACACTGCCATTGTTACACCAAACAACACCATGTTAACTACCCACATTAGCCTTGACCCTCCTTGTGTAGACTCTAGGGTATGCATTCTCCCATGAATGTTAGTTTCCAAATTATGCATCCTTACATGTAAGCTTTCTAGGTGCTGCACCCTTTGCCATAAAATATCCAACGTCTGCATTACATTTCTCATTTCCTGTTGAATCTGAAAATTTTCTCTACCATCATACCTTTGTGAATTGCTTCCAATGAATTCAGTTTGGTTGAATTCTTCATTGTCAGGATCCCAAAATTTATAGAAATTGCATTTTCCTTTCTCACAAAAGAAATACAATTTCTTTGGATTGTTTTGAGATTCAGATATCTTAACAGCAGCTTTAATCCCGCATGAGCATTTTCGGTTTTTGAATTTGATTATCCCGCCATTGATGGCCATTGTTGAGCTTGATGATGTCTCCATGATTGTGCTTGATGCTCTTGATTTGTGTTGTTTGTATTTGCTTAATATTGCTGTGGTTGGTTGACAGTAGCAGAAAATTAGAAGAAAATGTATGGATAGTAGAAAATTAGAAGAAAATGTATTAATAGAGTGAATGAGTTTGTTGAAGCAATGTGAATGAATTGTATGAAATGAGAGTGTGGAATTTATTGTGCAGGTGCAGGGGTTTTTATAAGGAAAAAATGAAAGAGCCGTTGCTAGTAAAGCAACGGTCAGAATTTTTGTAGGGAAAATAATAAGGGCATAATGGTCATTTTAGTTTCTGCACATGTCAGAATTTATGTAGGGAAAATAATAAGGGCATAATGGTCATTTTGGGTTCTGTACATGTCAGATTCTATGTTTTTAACGGGAAATATAACAGAAGGATCTGTATGGCTAATACTGGAACGACGGGGACCAAATCGTATAATATGGTAAACCATGGGGACTAAAATGGTATTTTCCCTATCATTTATTTAAACAGTAATGCTACACATCCCACCTTAAATCCCACTTTTTTCATCCCACTACATGTGGCATGTGAGGTGTCAAATTGTGAGTGGATACATGGGGTAGGTGTCATTAATGTGCATCCATTCACAATTTGACACCTCACATGCCACATGTAGTGGGATGAAAAAGGTGGGATTTTAGATGAGATGTTTAGCATTATTGTTATTTAAATTAAATTAAAATCAATCAAGTAAATATAGATTATTTGATCAAAATATGAAATTTAACATCACCGTAATGTTTCATTGTCAAGGTATAATTTGCCACAATTAGGGTTGCACATTAGAGAAATGAAGATGGATATAGGTCCCCCATCCCCATCCTCATCCTCATCCTCATCCTCACTTCCTAGACCCTTTCCCATCCCTCCTCATTTCCCCATTTGGGGAAAATGGGGATGGGAAATTTTGGGGGGAGGTACCTCGATCCCCAACCCCAGTTCCCTATTTTCCCGTTTTTCCCCATTTCCATGTTTCTCCATTTCTCCATTTGACAACAAATTTCAAATTAAAAAAAAAAAATCATTATAAATACAAAATAAAATTCATTAGTGCATTACAAATATAAAAGAAAATCTATTACAAAATAAAGTATTTCAATAATTCATTAGTGTAAATGAGATTTATATAGTTAGGTTTTCAAATAATAATAAAATTAATATATATATAATTATACTTATAATGTTTTGGGGAAATTGGGAAAATGGGGATGGGGGGACCTTTCCCCATCCCCATCCCTATCCCTATCCCTATCCCCATCCCTATTTCAATATATTAGTGGGGAAAATGGGGATGGGGGAGGGTCTCCCTATCCCTATCCCTATCCCTATCCCTATCCCTATCCCTATCTCTATTTCAATTTGGGGATGAAAATCACCCCCATCCCCACCCATTTCCCCATTTCCCCATAATTTTTTCCCCAAATGGGAATGAGGACGTGGGAAAATAGGGATTCGAGGAAAATGTGCAACCCTAGCCACAATATTTGCTCAACAAATTTTGGGTTCATGAGATATTTTTCCTCACATTTTCCATTTTTTTTTCCTTGTTGGATTAAGTAGACCCCAACTCTTTATATAGATTCATTTAAAAAAAATATATCCCTTTTTCTCATGAGCACGCACTTTAAACATACCAATACACATTGCCACACTTGTGCCATATTTATAATTAAAGTAATATTATACAACCTAAAAAATTAACCCAAATGATGTTGCAAACGAGTTGTCATCAATACACAAATCATAAAGTGATGTGATGAATGATATAATAAGAACAAATCACTTGCCATATAATTTGTGTTGTTTTGGGGCTAATTTTTTGAGTTATTTAGCATTAAAGTTATTATTTTGATTGAAGTTATGTTGATGATATTGTAAAAGTGTGATAATGTATATTAGTACGACTAATGTTAGACAGCCCAAAAACTCAAATGATGTGACAATTGATTTTTTTTTTTCACACATCATCTCATTATTTATGTGGTAATGACAACTCACTTACCACATCATTTGAGTTAATTTTTTAGATTGTATAATATTACTCGTATTGGTACAAAGTTGTGTGCTCATAAAAATTGCTTTATATAGATTTTTTTTTTTTTTTTTTTTGAAGAGAACTTTATATAGATTTCAAGATATGATGTTTTCATCTTTTTGTAATTTAACATTAAAGTAAATGATTTAGCTACGGAAGTCAGGAATGTATAGTTGAGTTATTTTCCATTGTTTTCAAATATTCAAAATCTTTAATTTTTATAGAGTAATAGATTTCAATTCAATAATTAACAAACTATATAGAATATGTACGGTAGCCGAACCCCTAAGCAAAATAAACAATAAATTATAGACTTTTCTTTTTTTTTAAATCTACATTGATTGGATTAGGAATTTATTGTGACTTGATAGAATACAACTCCCACTGTATAGGCAAAGTTCCCACTATATAGACAATAACTTTGTTAAGAGCGGATGTGCAACCATAGATGGGCACATGAAGATGTGATTTTAATTGAAATTTGAAAACAGTACTTAACAAGAAGAAATTGGTAGCAAGGTCAAGGTAGCTTGTACTTAGCAAAGCATGGTAAGATATTTTATTGAATACATAAAATGCTAAAAATTACAAAAGATACTTTATTCCCTGTGATGACCGCTAACATTAAAAGAGTATATAGATTTTTTTTTTTTTTTTTTTTGAAGAGAACTTTATATAGATTTCAAGATATGATGTTTTCATCTTTTTGTAATTTAACATTAAAGTAAATGATTTAGCTACGGAAGTCAGGAATGTATAGTTGAGTTATTTTCCATTGTTTTCAAATATTCAAAATCTTTAATTTTTATAGAGTAATAGATTTCAATTCAATAATTAACAAACTATATAGAATATGTACGGTAGCCGAACCCCGAAGCAAAATAAACAATAAATTATAGACTTTTCTTTTTTAAAAAATCTACATTGATTGGATTAGGAATTTATTGTGACTTGATAGAATGCAACTCCCACTATATAGGTAATAACTTTGTTAAGAGTGGATGTACAACCATAGATAGGCACATGAAGATGTGATTTTAATTGAAATTTGAAAACAGTACTTAACAAGAAGAAATTGGTAGCAAGGTCAAGGTAGCTTGTACTTAGCAAAGCATGGTAAGATATTTTATTGAATACATAAAATGCTAAAAATTACAAAAGATACTTTATTCCCTGTGATGACCGCTAACATTAAAAGAGTATCTTGTGAGCATATTGGTTGGATTCCTTTGCTTTTTTATATTTTCTACCTCTTCATTGCCTTTTGTAATTCCCCAATTTTGCTCTTCTCAAATCTCAATGCTTCTTTTTTAATTATTATTATTTTATATGTCCTACCTCTTATGGAGCCACTTCTGGCATGTTTGGTCACCGAGAACCTTCATCGATCTATAAATAAGAATATAAGATATAAACTCTCAAGTGTTTCAATTGCATTCCATATTTCCATTACCATTTATTATGGTGTTGGTGTTTATAGTTTCATCAACTCTCGATATATCAAGTAAAAGCTACCGACGTAAATACACTCATATGATTGGATCTGGATCCTCTCTTCACCTTTAAGGGCCAGTTTGGTATTGCTTTTGAGAAGTTAAAATCAGCTTGTTTCATAATTTTGACATAAAATAATGTTTAGTAAAACTTCCAAAAGTAATTAATTGATAATTTGGCAGGTTTTGACAGTGATTTTAAGAAGTAAGTGGAGGGTTATTTTTTGAAAGTAATTATGGAATAATCTATTTCAGCATTTAATGAATATTTTAAAATATCATTATTATCCTTATGAAATTAAATTAAAATCATTTATATTCCTTATTTCATCTTAAAATTAAATATTCTAATTAAATATTGATTTTATTTATAAAATCTTTTAAGAATTTTTTTATTATTCTTATGGAATTTTTTTTTTCTAATTTAAACATTCAACTTAAATATTGATTTAATATATATAATTAATGAAAAAATAAAATAAAATAAGGTTATAAAATCATGTCTACTTTAGTCATTGTAACTAATTTCAGCACTTTTGAAATAAAATTATCAAACATATGTATACTGCTTTTGAGCTATACAGTAGTTTTAAAAGTATAATTAACTAAACATCTGCTGATTAACTTCATAGCTAATTATTTTTTCAGCACAGCTAACAGTGATTATTTTAAAAGTTACAGCAATACCACACTGGCCCTAAGTGTCCTCATCTAGTCTTCACTTTTATAATTTATTATCCCGTGTCTAATATAGCAAATCAATAATCCGGATTATTTATATTAATTTTTATGTTTTTACTCTAGTTAAAATAGAATTAATCTAGACCGTTGATTTAGGTAAGGACAATGTGAGGAGTGAGGTCACTTAAATGTGTGGAGGGGATCAAAATCGAAGAATTGATTATTGATTATTGAAGAATTAATTAATCTCTCTCACTTTTATTAATAACGTTCCTCAAAGAGGAAAACTTCTCCATCAAGACGGAGCCAAACACTAAAATACAATATTTAGTAGAAGGCTGAAGTTAAAGTTTTATGAGATTGAGTTTGTTTGGTTGGATTTTTGAACAACCTTTATTTGTAAAAGATCTACTTGTAGTATAGCTTTGTTTGGTTGGTAGACTTTTTTTTTTTTTTTTTTTTTAATTTTTTAATTTTTTAAGAGCTTGTTTGGTTGAGCTTTTGAAAAACTTCTATTTGATCCGACAAAGGAAAAAACGCAAAAAAGATGTGCACGTAGGGCTGAAGTATTGAACGCGCTTGGAGTGCGATCTAGTCCTATTCGTTTTTTGTGAGTGAAGTTCATGCACTGCCTCTTTTTTTTTCTCGATCTCCCTCTGTTTCCTCTCTGGTTTTGGTTCTTTTCTCTTTTATTTTTCTTTGGGCATGGAGATTCCAATCGAGGATATGGAATCTGGTAAGGATTTCATTTTTTCTGCTCAACAACTTCCTATTAATAGTATGGATATGGAATCTAGTAAGGGTGGGGAGTTTGCTAAGCAGGCTAGAGCTGAATAGGATGTGTTTGGCCGGAATGATGTTAGAACCTCAAATGGTGTGGGAAGCTTCAAATCCAAGCTCATGAGCATGACAATGCCAAGCTCATGGTCTAGTTTTAGAACCAGCAAAGAGAAACTCAAGATCGACTCTGATGACATCCTAATTTATGAGGGACCGAATGGACCGATGATAAAATTATCGCCCAAATTGAAGGAACAACTACACAAACCTTGGAGTAATACGTTAATTCTGAAGAACATGGGTCGAGCTCATACTTTGAACTTTATGCTTGCCAAATTAACCCAGAAATGGTCTCTAATAGGGCATTGGCAGCTAACTGATATTGGAGAAGGATGTTTTGTTGCTCGATTCCAGATGAAGGAAGATCTTGATTATGTGCTTACCACTGGACCTTGGGTTATTGCTAACCAGTATCTAGTTGTTAAGAGGTGGAAGCCTAATTTTATGCCTAGTGAGGATTTCAAAGCATGCCAATCTAGGTGAGGTTGTCTAAGTTACCTATGGAATGGATGGACTCAGATCTGCTCTGGAGTATGGGAGGGATGCTGGGAAGGATGTGTAAAGTGGACCCAATCACTGAGAATCAAGCTCATGGCAGATTTGCTCACATTGTGTGGAAATTAACATTTCTAAACCTCTTTTAGGTGCTCTCAGCATTGATAACAGATCCATTAGGGTAGAGTATGAGAGCTTGGGCTTAATTTGCTTTAAGTGTGGTAGATATGGCCATAGCAAAGATAATTCTAAAGAACGAATGGTAAAACCTATTGTTGAAGACACAGTCGCCACTAACATTGATGAAGCTAATGATAAGAAGGAAGGTCCTCCTTATGGCCCATGGCTCCTAGTTTCTTATGGGAGGTAGGAAAATAGAAGTTTCAGAGGTAGAAATGGAAGAATGGGTAATGGAAATAACAACTCTTATGACAGGAATGGAACCTTTGGGAAAACTGATGGCACTAATGTTACAAGGAAGAAGGTTACTGAGTACTCTAATATTAAGATAAATAAGAACCCTATAATGAACAATGACAACAAGGCGAAAACCTTAGAGATGCCCAAAAATACGGATACCAGTAAAGGGAGTGGATCTAGATTTAATGTGTTAAATGAAGAAACGGATGTTATGATGGCAGAGCATGAAAATCATGCTAGGAACAAGATCAAGGAAGGAAGCTCTCAAAATAATAAAACTGTTTTGACAGAGATTACTAATCAAAGTTGTTTGAAGGGCGAAAACTTAAATAAGGTTTCTTCTCAAAGCGGCAAGAGGTTCACTAGGAAGTCTGATAAACTGACTTGCAATGACGGCTTCCCGAGTAAAATAACTATCAAACAAGGGGATGCTAGTAGCTCTAAGGGAAACAATGGAAATGGCAAGAAGCAGCTCCCAAAAATAGGCCCTCAACATAGTGAAAATGAGATTGGCAATGTGGGTGCGTTAAGGCAGACTCATAAAGAGGTTTCTGGAGTTAAAGCCCAATTTTTTGAACACAAAAATACTGATAACAAAACCTACAGTAAACCTGTTTCATGTAGTGAGATTAACTTTGATGTGATTGCCTCTGAATTGGAAAAGGTTATGGCTGTAATCTTCGAGTAGAGAGCCCTCTTTTTTCAATTTCTATGATTTGTGTGTGGAATGTGTGAGGGGCTAGTAAACAGATGTTTTCTCAGAACATTGCTAATCTTCGTAGATTATATCAGTTTGATATCTTGGCAATCCTTGAACTAAGAATTAGTGATGCCAAAGCGTTGCGTGTTATCCGTAGCTTAGGTTTTTCTAACAGTTTTGTTGTGAATTGATGGTTTTTCTGGGGGAATTTGGCTCATTTGGAATGATGGTCAGATTAAACTTCATGTTGTTGCCAAGACTAGACATTGTATCACTGCCTTGGTGAATGATCAGAGTGCGTTATGGGTTCTAACGGTTGTCTATGCCAACCTTTGTACAACCACTAGGAGACTTCTTTGGAACTACCTTGATTCCATTCGAAAGTGTTTTGGGCTGCCTTGGCTTATTGCGAGAGACTTCAATGAAATTGTTGGTAGGTTTGAGAAGAGAAGTGGTAAACCCAACTTCTCTAATAGTGGTTTTACTGATTGGATTGATCGGAATAACTTAGTGGATTTAGGATACATTGGCCCAAAATTCACTTGGATGACCAAGAGATGTATTGGGGATGAAATTTGGGAAAGGCTTGATAGAGCCTTATGTTCTACGGATTGGGGGCTTAACTTTCCTGAGGGCTATATGAGACATCTTCCTAGAATATTGTCTGACCATTGTCATATTCTCATACATCTCCATGGCAGACATATCCCTATTTTGAAATGTAAGCCTTTTTCATTTTAAAGCAATGTGGCTGAAACATAAAAAGTTTGATGATATTTTCTTCAATAATTGGTGTTCACAAGAAGACACTGTTGCTGTGAAGATTTGTAACCTTACTCGGACTCTCAAGCAATGGAATAAATAGGAGTTTGGCAATTTATTTCACAATAAAAGAAGATTATTGGCTCGAATTCATGGTATTCAGAAGTGTTTGAGTGAAAGATTCTCACAACACCTATCTATACTTGAGGAAACTCTTTTGAAAAACTACAATGATATTCTTGAGCAAGAAGAAATGTTATGGAAGCAAAAGTCTAGAAACTGTTGGTTTAAGGAGGGAGACAAAAATACCAAATTCTTCCATCTTTCTACAGTTATCAAAAGAAGAAGGAATAAGATTGAAGGATTCAAGAAGGGTGATGGTAGCTAGATCAGTGAGATTGAAGAGATGAAGAGAGAAGCAGTTGGGTGTTTTCAACAACTTTTTGAGGAAAAACAGAGAAGTGGTTATTACTTTCATCTGCCTCTGTTGTTCCTTAAACTGAGTGCGCGGGATTGGCCAAGTTAAATAACACTGTCATTGAACAAAAGGTGAAGCAAAGCATCTTTAACATTGGTGGGCTCAAGGCACCTGGCCCCGATGGCTTCCCCGCCATATTATTCCAAAAGTATTAGAATTTTTGCAAGAAGGACCTGATTAGTTTGGTCTCAGACTGCTTTGTAAAGGGTTGTATTCCAAGTGACCTCAACCAAACTCTCATTTCTCTCATTCCCAAAACGCATAACCCTTCAAATATGACCCTTTTTAGACCCATTAGTCTTTGTAATACCACCTACAAAGTTCTAAGCAAGATTCTCGTCCAAAGGATCAAACCCTTGCTTCCTAACCTTGTGAGCCCCAACTAAGTCGCCTTTGTCCCAAATAGACATATTCAAGACAACATCGTTGTGGCACAAGAAGTTCTACACAAATTCAAAAACACCAAAGGACATACGGGGTATATTGCTTGGAAAATCGATTTAGCCAAAGCATATGACAAGCTGCAATAGAGGTTCATCAAGCAAGTTTTAGAGGAAATCGGTATTGAAGGAAAGTTAAATGATCTCATCATGAGTTGTGTTTCGAGTGTTCAATACCAAGTGATTATGAATGGTGAGTTATTGAAAAGTTTCACTCCAAGAAGTAGCATTAAACAATGAGACCCATTGTCTCCCTACATCTTTGTCCTTTGTATGGAGAAACTATCACATCTTATCAACAAAAAGCTAGAAGAGGGGGTTTGGAAGCCTGTTACGGTTTCTAGAGGTGGTCTTGAAATTTCACACCTCTTTTTTGCAGATGATCTCATCCTATTTGACCAAGCCTCAGTCCATCAAGCTGAAGTCATGATTGACACCTTTTGCGATCTATCGAGACAACAAGTCAGCTTCCCTTAGTTTAGAATCTTTTTCTCTAGTAATGTTAATAGTAAAAGTGCTAGAATAATGGCGGATATTTGTGGCTTTCCAATTACTACAAATTTGGGCAATTATCTTATGGTCCCTCTTATTCACAGCTGAATTACTAAGAACACCTACAAAGAGATCCTTGAGAAATCTCAAAAAAGGCTTGCCTCTTGGAAGAGTGTCTCTCTATCTTTTGTCGGTAGATGCACCCTTATAAAGGCTGTTGCTTCAGCTCTCCCCATTTATGTTATACAATCCATCAAGCTCCCCTCTGAAATGTGTGCTAAGCTGGACAAATTGAACAAAATATTTTTATGGGGTAACGACACTGAGAAGAAGAAGATCCACCTAGTTAATGGGATACTATGTGCATGCCTAAGAAGAAAAGAGGCCTAGGCATTAAAAAGATGAGATTGATGAACCAAGCTCTTCTTGCCAAAGCTGGGTGGAGGCTGAATTAGAATGGAAATGGTCTATGGGCTAACATTCTCAAGGAAAAATACCTCAAAGGTGGTCATATTATTTCCAATAACATGAAAACCAGTAATTACTCAAGCACTTGGAGAGGATTTGCTTTGGGAACAAAACTTCTCGGCCTGGAGAGTTGGTGATGGTGGTAATATCAGTTTCTGGACAAATGAATGGGTCCCTGGCATAGGAAAACTTTCTAGTCTTGCCATTTCTTCCCTCTCTGATGATCAAATTAATGAAAAAGTGTGTGATTATATGTTATTGAATGATTGGAATCTGCATAAGCTGTTATCTATTTTGCCTTGTAATGTTGTTCATCGCATTCTGAGTATCCATGCTGGTGGCACTCTAAGTGGTCCTGATAAAGCCATTTGGGGTCTATCCAATGGTGGTGACTTCACTGTGAGAAGTGCTTATGATAGGCATTTTATAGGTGATGATGTGCCTTCTTGGAAATGGAAATTCATTTGGAAGCTTAAGCTCCCTCCTAAGGTACCGCACTTTTTGTGGATTTTGCTTCATAATAGATTACTGACCAATGAACACAAAGCAAGTATGGGTCTTACTTCGAAAATCATTTGTAGTAGATGCAAGGTTGGAGGTAAAGATAGTGATCATGTTTTCAGAGATTGTCTTGAGTCCCTTGGTATTTAGGAAAATTTATGTAAGAGGATCACCAAGAATGATTGCTTCACCTCTAAATGGCAGGAATGGCTATGTTAGAATCTGAATTGTAGCAAACTCATCATAGGGAAATATCCAATTTATCTCCTTTTTGTTGTAACCCTTTGGTTCATATGGAAATAGAGATACGATTGTGCTTTTAATCCTAACTTTAGATTGGCCACCTGTCTTGGTAAGATTATCTTCAAGTTTGTGGAAGATTGGTGGAACGCTAACAGTGAAATGGACAACATCTGAAAATTTACGCCTTCAACTAGAACCCTTCTTCTCAGGATTGGGTTAAGATTAATGTGGATGGCAGCATGAATCCTGTTAAGGGCTTCATTGCTGCTAGAGGTATTATCAAAGACCATAAGAAGAAGTGGTTGGGTGGTTTTGCTCTCAATAAGGGTATGGGCAGTGTTATTGAGGCTGAGCTATGGGGTATTCTTGAAGGTTGAAAGCTTGTTTGGATGGTAGGTTACAAAAAGGTTGTGGTGGAGATTGATTCACAAAATGTTGTTCTTTTGTTGAACAAAAAGACGCTTGTGAACCACCCTCTTTTTAGCATCATCCAGGCTTGCACTGCACTGATTAAGGGTGATTAGAGTTGTCATGTTCTCCACATTTACAGGGAATGCAATAGAGTTGCGGATGGTCTTGCTTGCCTAGGCCATTCTCTGGACCTGGAGCTCACTTTATTTGAAGAGCCTCCCTCTCAAATATCTGGTGCTCTGGAAGACGATTTTAAGGGTCTTTCTTTTGCTAGGATTGTTCCTAGCTCCTAGTTTTCCTTTTCGTTTCGGGCACTTAACCCTCCTTCTCACCAAAAAAAAAAAAAAAAACTTCTATTTGTAAAAGATCTACTTGTAGTAGATCTATTAGAAATAGAGTTTTTGAAAAAAAAATATATAGTTGTTTAGTTGGTAGACTTTTTAAAAATATATATATATATATCTGGAGAAGCTCATCCCAATGAGCTTTTGTCCAGTTGAGGTTTAAACTCTACTAATCTATATTGAATTTAAAATAGACAATCTCAAAAGCTCAATCAAACAACTCTAAAATACTCAAATAGAGGTAAGTAGAGCTTTTGAGGTAGTAGAAAGCTCAACCAAACATGCACTAAAAAAGGGTGTATTTGGTATGGCTTTTCAAGTAAAGCTTCTAAAGTAGTTCTTTTTGTAGTAGAGATTCTAACAAAAACGGCTTTCGGTTGTGTAAATTACAAAAAGGGCGTTGACAATGTATTTTTAGAAATAGTTTTTGATTGAGTGAATTACAAAAAAAGTGTTGACAATATATTTATAATGAAAGAGTTATGATGGAATATCTAAATTTATAAAGGGTAGTTAAGACAATTCATATGTTTTACAAAAGCTTAAAATAATAATAATAATAATAATAATAATAAATAAAAACTTTTTGGAAAAGCTCAAATTTTAGGCTTCTCCAAGTAGACATAAAATGGTTTTTATAAAAGGTAATTGAGACAATTCATATATTAAAAAGGTTTTTGAGTTTTGCCAAACAAACTAAAAAAAACTTCGAAATAGCTTATAGCATTAAAAAAAAAAACGCTTTTGATCCTTTCAAAAGCCATATCAAACACACACTAAATGTCTATTTAGAAAAGCTCATCCCCATAAGTTTTTATCTATTAGATGTTTAAACTATACTAGCGAGGTTTGTAGAGCTTTTGAGGCGGTAGGAAACTAAACCAAATAAGTACTAAATAATAAATATATAATTTTGTAGTCATATTTTTATTTTTATTTTACTATAATTTTTGGGAAGGGGGACCATGGCCCCTGCCATCTCCCTCTTGATCCACAACTACTCTCCAATCCATCCGTAGATACTATAAGGTGATGTTTATATCTATTTTTAAAATCTGTTTTCTATTTTCAAAAACAAAAAACAACCGTAAAGTTGTATGTTTATTTGTTTTCTCAAAAAAAATGAAAAATAGTGTTTTTAAATTTATAATTAAAAAGTTAAAAACAATACTATATTGTTTTCCATCATTTTCAAAATCAACCACAATTTTTCCTTTCAAACAACTATATTACTCATTTTAGAAAACAATAATATCGAAAACATTTACATCGTTTTCCGTTTTTAAAAACTACTTTTATCAAACACATTACATTTTTTAGAACATCCTTTTTAAAACATAATTTTCATTTTTTGTAAAGGGTGCGGATATTGACACCCATAAATATGATAAACATACCCATATTTATAAGTTCACTCATGTCTAAAATTTAAAATTAAGACATTACTATAAACACTCATCTTAATGCCAATAGTACCCTTATTTAAATGAATGTTTTAATTTTAATACAATTTATTTATAAACCCTCTTAAGTTATTAATACACCCAATTTCACAAAATGATAAATTCTTAAGTTCTCTAGGCTCGAAAACAGAGTCTGGTAAAATCGGATATGTACTGCTATCCTATATAAATACAGTTTATTTATATAACGACCGATAAATAAAGATTTCTTTTTAATAATCAATCAACATTATTTATCAGTAAAAGATGGGAAATGTACGGTGGATTCTCATAGCATACTTTTGATTAGAACAACTTGAAAGCAAACATGAGAAAAAGAACAGAAAGACTATCCTCCATTTTTGTTTTGTTACAAGCTCTGGTTTGGTTGAATTTTGCATGGATTAATCATTTTTAAATTATTTTAACATTCCTATTGCTAACATTTACTTTTGGAGATTAAATTTTTAATATCAGAATTCAGTTTTTTTACTGATAAATAATGTTGATTGAGTATTATGGATATTTACTACTAGACAGTTTTTATACAGTTTATTTATACA